>RJWJ010029783.1:0-20360 GCA_004363605.1 Indri indri | reverse complement strand
ATATTTTCTTATATTTCATAGAGTAAGTACATATTTCTCAATTTGCATTAAAGTGTCATGTTCAAAGCTTCTAATTTATATGTGTCAAATCCTCAAACCAGAATCATTTAACTTTATGTTTAATGCTTTCTCTATCACTCTAGGTTGCTAGTATTTTCTTGCATAGCCATGCTAGCCTGTGGCTTCCTGAGGTACTCAATGTCAATCCTGTTTGATTTACGTGTTGGACACTGATTTGCTGCTCAATGATTATTAAAGCCAGATTTCTGCTGAATTGTTAACTTTCTAAGAGAGATATGTTACCTTCCTCAAAGTCAATCTTGTAGCTTTAATAGCTGCACACCTTGACACAATGCAGGGCGAGGGCTAAGGTAAAAGTACACAATATTAAAACATATATACGAGGAACAAAGATTGAAGTCTGTTGATCATATCTGTCGATGTGGCACGGAGAGTAAAAATTTTCCTTGAGATACTGGGAGAAGACTGGCAACGTAAAGAATGGGAATTTTTCAGACTTGAGAGATAAGTTTAGAAGGATCGATGAAATATGTTAACAGAAGAGCTATATCTCTTTTAATCTTGCTATTTAAAAATCAGTTCCATATGGTGGTCCAGCCACAGAAATACAGCAAAAGTGCTTATCAGCATGAACAGCTATTTAGCTATTGACACTTTCTAGAAACTTTAAATTCCAGCCAAAGCAAACAGGACACAGCTGTCAGTATGGTGGTGGACTGTCTGATAAATAGTTAGTGTTTGGGCAACGTGCATTCAAGACATGATGATCGGATAAACTTTGAATAGAATTATGAAAACATTAGTATCACAAAATGATGCTTTAATAGATTATGATGTTGATTTAATGAAATTGGTTGTGAACCAGCTGACTTTTTTCTTCTTGCCTACGGTACAATTTTGTCATACTCCATCAAATGCAATTAACTGAGCGTTTATTTGCTATTGCAATATGAGTAAAAATTAACGGAAAAGCCTGCCATCATGTGTACCTAGGACTAGGAAACTGGTTGTTGCAGAGATCAATTATAGAAGCATTGTGGCAAGAAAATAAAATCTGATAGCCTGCAAATAACTTCTGAAGTACACACAAATAATTTCGTTTTAACACAAATACATATGTGAAAGTTATCTTCAGAAACTGCTGATAAAAATCTATTATAATACTCTTTGTGATTAAGATAATTACAGATGCCATTTTAAAAATGTTTTGAGGGCCGGGCACGGTGGCTCATGCCGAAAATCCTATCTCTTTGGGAGGCCGAGGTGGGAGGATCACTTGAGTTCAGGAGTTTGAGACCAGCCTGAGCAAGAGTGAGACCTCATCTCTACTAAAAATAGAAAAATTAGCTGGGCATCATGGGCACGCCTGTAGTCTCAGCTACTTGGGAGGCTGAGGCAGGAGGATTGTTTGAGCCCAGGAGTCTGAGGTTGCAGCAAGCTATGATGACGCCACAGCACTAGAGCCTGGGTGACGAGCAAGAACCTGTTTCAAAAAAAAAAAAAAAAAAAAGAGAGAGTTTTGAAATTATTCTTAGCATCTCATCTGCCTAGCTTCTCATTAACAAGATTCCCTTGCCCATTCATTCACAGATAGGTGTTAAGTAAAGTTCTTGTTAATGGGGTAATCTCAGTTTCTTCTATCCAGGTATTTAGAGGGTCTGTAGGAGAAATCAGCTATAGAGAAGGAAAACCTTCATTCAATTTTTTTTTTTTTTTCCAAATTCTTGGTAGCGATTAGGAGCTAGAACTCCGGAGTCACATAAATGTGGAATCAAATGCCACTGCTGCCCTTAGTATTTATCTAATTCTAAGTTGATTGCTTTGTAAAGCAATGGTTAAAAATAATATCTATTATTTAGAGTTGTTGCAGGAATAAATTTGGGATTTCATGTCATGCCCTTAGCCTTGTAACTAGCACAGGGTTAGTAAACGTTCTCCTCTCCTTTCTCCCTTCTCTTTCTCCTTTTCCTCCTCTTCTTCCTCCTCCTCTCCCCTTTTGCCTCCTCTGCCCTCCTCCCCTCCTCCTTCGCTTCTTCTTGCTCACTATTCCTCTCTATTATGACTGACAGTGGCAAGCTTAGGCTGTGCCTGCGCAAGCACTTTGTTCACGTTCTGCCTTCCAGAGTCCCCAAGTTGTGAGACGAGGGTATGAGTGACACACTATGGGAAATCCACTATTATAAATTATTGCCCTACTTTCTCCCAATTTCTCTCCCACAGTGGGGAAAATGTGAGAGGGGTAAAGTTATTTCATACTGGGTCACTCCATCCTGATACCTTTGGGAAGAGGGTGGAGGGACCAAGTACAAAAAAAACCCACATCCTATAAAAATTTGTAGAGGGCTGCCCTCTATAGGTTCATGTGAATATAACATCTAGGTCAGAGATTCAAATTCAGTAGGAAATTAACATTCAAGGCTTAGTTTCTCAGGGGTGGTTCAGAATGAGAAACTACTCTTCCTGAAATGTATAAGCTGGGTGCCTTGTTAACAGTCCTTCTTCCGCTTATGGTGCCAAATAAATGAATTCGCAGACAGTTCTCCAAAGCTCCACTCTGTAATATTCATGAAAAGATTCAGAGTTGGTGGCATTGGGAGGATATTATTTATCAGTTGATCGGTTTTCCGAAAGGAGTTTTAGGAGATTTATGAGATCTGATAAGAGTTGGTCTGTCCTCACGGCTCTGAACTGAACACAATTTTTGGAGTATCACTTTGATTTTTAGCCTCCATATTATTAGCTTCCGTAACTATTATTTACTGAGTTTCTACTAAGTTCCAGGGGCTGTGATAGACCTTTTACATATAAATATTCTAAATATACTATTTTGATATAAATGCTCTTGATATGCCAAGATATTTAGACAATGCAATACAGAGCCTGGCATACAGTAGGCACTCCCTAAATGACTGATTGCTTACTGCTATGCCAGCTGGATACTCATTTCAGACCAGCAATAGCTTCATGAAATAAAGCTGCTTGGGAAACCCAATAATATGTATAGGACACTTGATAAAAATAATTTAAAAATCGGAGTAAAGGGAATTTATCTTTTTATGGAATACTTTTTAGAAGGCCGTGACAGTTTTGTTGTATCATCTTTCTCCACAATAGGAATAGAGCTGCCCAACTGACCATGTGCATGTCCCATTTCAGGAAGCCCTCAGTTCTGGACAATGCCAGGGCTATGCCATGTGATTTCAGGGGCTTGAAGCCACATCCTTTGTACCAGGACCTTTCTCTCTCAGGATCCAAATTCCACAAGTCAAGACATTTCTTTATGTATTGAAGACTATACGGTTTGCTTGTGTATTTAATGGCAAATATCTCTGGGCATGGTCACATTCATTTTGCTGTTGAAAACTTGGGGCCTCTGACAACTATATCCTTGAAAATAAGACCTCTCAAATGCAAAGAAGCGTGAAAGCATCTGAGGAAAGGAGAGGAGGACGTCAGACAAAACCCTCACTAGCTTTACTGTAAAAATTGAGGGATGAGGAGAAAAGGGAAGGGCCCTCATATCAGGAAATTCTCCTGAAGGTGGAGACCTTTCTGGAACGGTTTCCAAGAAATAACTAATTATGTCCACTGTAAGCTTATCAAGAAGTTGGTATAGTTTCTTGTTGAGATTAAATTGTTTTCTTTTTATGTCAGCAGAAAACAGCTAAGCCCAAATGTAAACATCAAATGCAATTAATTGTAAAGATCAGTATCCTTTCCTTTATTTTTGCCTTAGTCAACTGATTTTTTTTTTTTACATTGCAAGTAATATTTCTACCCTAGTTCTCCAGTATTTTTAGCAGAAGGGAGGTAAGGATCTTATCAGTAAAATGGCTTTGAATTTCCATTTTCTTGCTTTGATTGGTAGTAGAAAATCTCACAGCCTTTAGCCTGTATCAGGGGTCAGTAAACTGTTTGTTATATATAAAGTTTTATTGGAACACAGCCACACCCATTCATTTGCCATTGACTGTGGGTTCTTTCATGTTACTTACAATGGCAAAGCTGTAGGTGCCACAGATCCATGGCCCAAAAAGCTTCAGATATTTACTTTACAGAAACTATTTGCTGACCCCTAATCTATATGATAAGGAAACCTTCTATGAATATAAAAGTGGGCACTCTACTCCTTGCTTATGCATTTCATAATTTGTCATCATCTGTTAGGGTGTGATTTTTTTATAGTATTGGCTGATTATAGTACTTTTCTTCCATTGTACCAGAAAATAGCCACTATTTCTGGCATTTTCATGCTGCCCTGTGCATCTGCTTTCAGTACCTTTTTAACAGCTCCGAGCATTTTAAGTACTCCTGTGCTGATACCCTAACCCCACCCCCACCCCAGTGGAACCAGCCTCTTCACCTACATGCATCAAGCTCCAAATTTATCCCGAACCCTTCTCCCCATCTTAACACTCTGTTATCCAGAAGCTCTGCTCTCATAAGCTAGCTTGTGCTAAAATGTCTGTTAGTGGGCATTATCCTCAGAGAATTTCTACTTCATTCATTGCTTTAGACTGAAGGCACTGTGGGAATTTTAAAACAAAATTTCCAATCAATTATTATAATAAAGTGCAACTGGGGCAGTGATACCTGCAATTTTAAATAACAGCTTAATCCAAAGAAGCTGCTCTAAAGAGGTACGGGTGTCCATTATTGGGCAAGATGGTTTAAGGCAGGCGTATTAGGTTCATGAAGTACTCAAATCATATCATGTGATTCTCTCTTAGCATTTAGCTGTAATATGGTTGTATTGAAGTAATATGCAGAGGCTTGAGGACTGCAGAATACCTAGGTTGGGGGAAAAACTGAAGAGGATTGACCACAAGTAGGCTGAGAAAAACATAGTCTAAGAAGACTCACTGCAGCATGACTTTGCAAAATGAACCCTAAGATACAGGCTACTGGGGAATGAGAGTGGCAAGACAAAATAACCAGAACTCGATGGCAGCTCAAAATTAGAACATAACCTCTTTGACCTGGACGGTGGGGACTTGGTCTTGTTCACGGTTTTCAAAACACCGTAAGGCATGAAACCATAAGAATTCTAGAAGAAAATGTTGGAAAAACTCTTCTAGATATTGACCTAGGCAAAGAATTTGTGAAGAAGACCCCAATGGCAATCACAGCAACCACAAAAATAAATAAATGGGACTTGATTAAATTAAAAAGCTTCTGCACAGCCAAGGAAATAATAAACAGAGCAAATAGACAACCTACAGAATGGGAGAAAATATTTGCAAACTATATATCCAATAAAGGACTAATAACCAACACCTACAAAGAACTCAAGCAAATTAGCAAGGAAAAATCCAACAACCCCATGAAAAAGTGGGGAAAAGACATGAACAGAAGCTTCTCAAAATAAGATAGACAAATGGTCAATAAACATATGAAAAAATGCTCAATGTCATTAATCATCAGGGAAATGTAAATCAAAACCACGAGAAACCACCTTACCCCAGTCAGAATGGCTTTTTAAAAAAAGTCCAAAAACAATAGATGCTGGTGTGGACACAGAGAGAAAGGAACGCTTATACACTGTTGGTGGGACTGCAAATTAGTACAACCTCTATGGAAAACAGCATGGAGATAACTCAAAGAACTAGAAGTCAACCTATCATTTGATCTAGCAGTCCCACTACTGGGTATTTACCCAAAGAAAAAGAAGTCATTTTACCTAAAAGTCACCTCCACTTGAATATTTATTGTAGTACAATTCACAATTGCAAAGATGTGGAATCAACTCAAATGCCCATGAATTCATGAGTGGATTAGCAAAATGTTGCATATGTATACCATGGACTACTACTCAACCATGAAGAGGGATGACTTAATGCCTTTTGCAACAATTCGGATGGAACTAGAGACCATGATCCTAAGTGAAGTATCTAAAGGATGGAAAAACAAACATCACATGTACTCACTATTAAATTGGAACTAACGGATGAGCACATGTGTATAAAGAGAAGTAAATCTCAAAGGAAATCAAGCAGTGGGGAGGGGGTAGGAGGGGATGGGTGAAAATCTACCTAATGGGTACAGTGAACACTATCCAGGTGATGGGTGCACTTTTAACCCTGACTCAAGCATTACAAAAGTGATCCATGTAACCATAAATATTTGTACCCCCGTAATACTTTGAAATAAAAATAAAGTGCATATACAAGCAAAAAAAAAAGAAAAAACAAACAAAAAAAACACTGATGGTATAAATATTTGTAACCACATAACCTCTATGGCAGTGTATTTCTAATTGTGGTTAGTAACATTATTGGGTTGTAAATCCAAGTAATTAAACAACTAATTTAAAAAATCAATAGAAAATATCAGAGTGAATTAAAGTAAGGGTATTTTTAATGAAAACTTTTGCTTTTGTTATGGGTGCATACCTACATGTGTATTGAATAATGGTATAAAATGTATTTCTGCCTATGGGTTGTGGTAAAAAAAAAAGTTTGGAAGTCATTGCTTTAAAGTATTTTCTAACTATAAGATGTTACTGGGCTTAAGTACATTTTAATTTTAAAAACTACTCATTTGGGGCCAGGCACAGTGTCTGACGCCTGTAATCCTAGCATTCTGGGAGGCCGAGGTGGGCGGATTGTTTGAGCTCAGGAGTTCGAGACCAGCCTGAGCAACAGCGAGACCCCAGCTCAAAAAAAAAAAAAAAAAAAAAAATTACTCATTTGGTGGGGACAAGTCATCTGTTTCGAAAGTGAGTTATTTTTTAAAATGCTAATTATTTCCTTTGTACAGATATCTGATAGAGGAATACTTTTTTTTTCCAAATCAATCAACAATGAAGGTAGTTTTAATGGACATATATTTTCATTTATATACTGTTAACATTCATGACTGTGGTTCTTGGTGGCCCGTGCTTGGAATTATTTTTAAAGTAGTCGTATTATTTACCTTCTCTATTTAGCTTGCTCACTACTAACTTCCTGATGCTGGTTCAGAATAAAAGCACCTGCTCAATTATATTTCAAAATAACATATTGTTAGCTCTTGTCAGGCAGATTTATTATCGGCTTATCTTTTTGCAGATTTTAATATTTGCATCACTCTGTCTGTGCTGACTGTGGCCTACAATAGGGCAGCAGGTGGCTCCAGCCAGCAACAGGTATACAGGACACTGATGCAGACAGCCTGGTCCCAAAGTCAGTTTTTCTGTTTTCCGGCTCATCCACTCTTTCCTGAGCAGGTAGGTCTGAATACACTGAACAGCCACACCAAATCTTAAAGACTAACCTGGAGGCTGGTGGAGTATTTTATAGGTAGAATCCTAAAGATAATGAGATTTATCATTGGCTTGGTACTTACTCATTTATTAAAATTTAGGATTATTTAGCATGATGGTTAACAATAACTTAGTTACTGAACACATGATTTAATAAGAGAAGCTAAAAGAATAGTTATATATTTTTAAATAGCTGACTTTACATATGCTTTCAAAAAATGTTTCTCTTTTATTAAAAATTCATCTGTGGAAAGCTTGGACATTTGAAAAGTTGAAACGTGGGTTTTTTTAAATCTCCTTTTTTGCAAATGAAGAAGGACATCCATATTGCGAACATTGGCTTAGTTTTAGTGTAATATAAGGAAATTTTTATAGGTTTTAAAGTTAAAATGTATCTTATTGTTACTATATACGTAACTACAAGACTAAAATCTTATTTGAATACATATTACTTGGTGGGAACAATTCTGACACATTTCCAAATGACTTCACACTTTAGTGTGTTTGTGTATGTGTGTATCTATGCCATATGTTAGATCAATTAACTAAGAATCTTCTAATTATGATTATCTAAATCTGATTCATATTACCTAACACATGTCAAAATAGCAGGAATACTTCCATGTTTGCTCTATATACCATAACATTGCTGGAGATTGTTTTTCTTTTTTATCTGTTAGTCTGCATTGACATATGAGCAAACAAATGGATTTTGCCCTATTTCCTGTTTCTTTGCAATGGAAATGGTTTGCTTCCAGGGATTTTCCATCTCAAGAATCATGACTTAAACATTTAAAAATGTTGTTTCCCCTGGCCCTTGTCTCTTTCCCCCTTTAAAAATAAGTATTTTTCAAAACTACTTTAGTATTTTAATAAAGAATACTAGATAAATTATAGAGCTGTGAACATGTTTTTGGAATGAAATTATCTCTAAGTTCATTTTTAATTTGTTTCCAAATTTGTATAGTAGAAAAAAAACAGAAAATAGGTTCAGTTCAGAAATTTAACAAAAGTACAATTTTAATACAAAGGTGATGTGAATAAATAACTCATGCAAAGAATTATACAAGCAAAAGAAACACAAATATATAAATGTATTGATAATTGTTCACCCACAGTTTTTAAAAGAAATAAAACTCAATTCACAGAAAAGACATTTAATTTAATTAAATAATTTTTTCTAGCTATAAAAGTAAAACATTCCCATAGTAGGAAACCTAGAATATATCAGAAAAACGGAGAAGTAAAACTCACCCATTATTTCACCACCCAGGAAAAAACATGGCTAAAAATTGGTATTATTTCCTTTTTGTTATCATTTAATTCTTTTTAGTTTTTGAGTGTCAATCGCATCATCTCTGAGTAAACAATATTGAGAATTTGGAATATTCCATCACATACATATATCCCATGATTATGCAAATATGTATGTGTGTATATCCCTATATATGGTATTTTTAAATACTCTGAAAATGTTTTTTTCTTTACTTAACAAGATATCATTGACACCTTTCTATGTCTCCCTATAAAAAGAACCAACTCATTCTATTCAACATCTCGTGGAACATATATTATACATCTATTGCTATATATATGTCTGATGTAAGTTTACACTATTTTACTTTACTTTTGTTGGTATTGCAAAACCTATTGCACTGAACATTTGTTGGGTCAAACAACATGAACATTTTCAATTCTAAAAAATACTGCTAGAGCAACTCTGCAAAATTAAATTAATAGCTTTACATCTTTCTATCCAGTCAAGAAGTTTGTCTTGCCAGCCTCTCACCAACCCTGATAACAACTGGTTCTGATAATGTAAGGAGTCTTCCTAGAGATTGTTATAGGTTTTAAAATTAAAATGTATTTTTATACATTTTAATTATTGAGATAGTTAAGAATTCAAGTTTCAGGCCAATATTAAGTATTTACTTGAAATTTTTTTTTTTCATTTTAAATATCCTTATTTAACAAGCATTACAGTGTGTCATATTATCATAATCCTTTTTGATTTACATGAAATCTTAATTTAGATACTATTACTCACTGTTGTTGCTTTTGTTCTTCATCTCTTGCTATCTAGAAATTTTTGTTTTGGTATAGTTTTTATACTGCTAGAGTATTTCCTGGAGTTTCTCAGAAGGTGGTTATACATGTATATTTGCTATCTTTCTTTTACCTTTGTGTAATCACTGTTTTGGCTGATTATAAGATTGATGAATTGCCATCCTATTTCCTTAATAGTCTCTAAGCTCATCCTACTGCCTTCTGGCTTCCAAAATTACAGCTGAGAAGTCCTATGATAGCCTGAACCTCTTCCCTTTTAAAAGAACCAGTTCTTTCTATCTGAGTGCTTATAACATTTTCTCCTTGATCTTTGGAATTCAGAAGCAGGCTAAGTGTATGTGCGTGAATTTTTATTGGCCCCAGGCACAGAAACGAGCTAAGGAACTCCTCAGTTCATTTGTTCATTCATTCAATCCTTTATTCATTTTTGTGCTCAGTAGTTCTAGACATTTCCCAGACCTTGGAGCTATAACAGTAAATAAAGCACAGGCCATTCTATTAAGACACCCTACCTTTATTTGTTTATCTTATTGTCCCCCCACTTCTGCTTCCCCACCCTGTTTATCTCCCTTTTCTTCGGGGTGGGCTGAATGTGTGAACAGATGTAGGCTAGTGTGTAGATATGGAAGTGGGATTGTGGATATTCTCTTCTGAGCGCACCTATTTTCTCAGCAAAACAGGATGCAAAGTCATCAGCTGAGAGTGAAGATGAGAGAAATATTTGGGACTCAAAAAGGGCAGAGGTATAAAATAGTCATTTCAGAGAGGAGGAGAATGAAAGCAACAGAGAAATGGTGTAGGCTTCTTGAAAAGTTCTAATGGTCCGCATTTGTCCTGAATTTACAACTGTGTGTGTTTCCCCCCACCACATTCAGTTGCACAAGCGCAGGAGTGGAGTGAGAAAAAAACTGGATTTAACCAGGGTTCAGGTTTAGCCCGGAAAGTATGTTAATAGGAGAGAGTTTAAGATAATGCCAGAAAATATTGGAATCTGAACTAAGTAAAGAGGTGGCTGTGAATAAATGAAGAGTAATAGTGGAGTGGGAGATGGGTTCAGATCAGGAGATGTACAGAGCAGTATGGGGATAAAAGTCTGAGCACTTAGGAAGGGTGGTTGGTGGAACCAGGGCGAAGGGCATGATGGGATTAGTGTTCACAGCCCTCTATGGAGAAGCTGGAGCGCTCTACCAGTGAGTTCCTGCCCCACTAGACAGATCTATTTTAAACTATAAGTCCTACCAATACATTTTTAATTCATACATCATTTTCAAACATTAGATGATTAGATAATTTGCACAGAACTGCTTAGTTAGGTAATTAAACAGAGTTATTATCTTTCCATATTGCTATTGTATATTCAACCTGGATAATTTATATATACAGATAATGATCATTTCTAGCTCATAAATTCTTAAAGCTGGAAGAAAAGAAACAAAAACACTGTTTTGCCAGGTCCACAGGTAAGCTTTCAACTCATAATGTCATCATAGGGCATTTATTTAAACAAATAAATCTATTTCAAAACAAATTATAACACTAAAAAATACTCATACAAATAATGATGTTTAATATTCTTTAAGCTGGGCGGACAAATTATTCTACCAATGTGGCATTAATGCTATCAACAATTTCTAAGATACCATGCTTAAGGTTCTATTTTTTTGAAACCAAGATGTGCAAATGGGGGTTTGAGTCATTCCGGTCTTTATCTGGGAACTGACCGAACATTTGGATCCACAAGGAACAAGGCATATGAAGTTGTCAGATGGCTTGTTCATCATCTGTGATGCTAATATTATAAATGTCAAATAAAATGTTAAATGAAATAATACATGGCATGTACGTAAAAGTTCTTTGCAAACCAGAAATAAAAGTATGTAAAATTTTTTAAATTACAAATTAATCATAAAATAAGAAATACATATCTTATGACCAAGTGCAAAAGTGGGCACTAGTGGGTATTAATTTTGCACAAGAAGCACATTTAAAACATTTGTCTTTCACAAACATATTTTAATTCTAAACTTTCTGGCAATTTCTATCTACCTCTTAGACTGTAAGCTTCTTCCACTAGACTCTGGTTTCCTATGGACAAAAACCGTTTCCATAGATTAAAGTGTATGATAATAATCATAACTTGACCATCTCTGACCTATAAATGTGGTACTTTCTTATAGTTCCACCTACTAATTCAGCTTTGTATTTCCAGCATCATGTCTAGCTGCAAGTAGAAGTTAAAGAATTGTCAAACTGAACTACTGAACTGAACTTGGAAATAAAGCTCCTTCCAAAATAATTAATCTTCAATAAGAAGTAACAGGTAAATGTGTTAGAGGAATCAAATTGCCAATGATTTACTTTTTTCTTCCCCCTCCCCCAGGTTTCTCACATGTGCAAATAAAAAATAAAAGGAGACGGAGCTCTAACCTGATTATGGATTTGGGAGAAAGATTACTCAACACACAAAGGAAAAAATAAACTGGTGGACAGCTCTCAGGAACAATGCCCTTTTGCCACAATATACTTAATATTTCCTGTGTGAAAAGCAACTGGTCGAATGACATCCATGCTTCCCTGTACAGTTTAATGGTGCTCATAATTCTGACCACACTGGTTGGCAATCTGATAGTTATTATTTCTATAGCACACTTCAAGCAACTTCATACCCCGACTAATTGGCTCATTCATTCCATGGCCACTGCGGACTTTCTGCTGGGGTGCCTAGTCATGCCTTACAGCATGGTGAGATCTGTTGAGCACTGTTGGTATTTTGGAGAAGTCTTCTGTAAAATTCACACCAGCAGCGATATTATGCTTAGCTCAGCATCCATTTTCCATTTGTCCTTCATCTCCATTGACCGCTACTATGCTGTGTGTGACCCATTGAAATACAAAGTCAGGATCAATATCTTGGTTATTTTTGTGATGATCTTCATTAGTTGGAGTGTCCCTGCTGTTTTTGCATTTGGAATGATCTTCCTGGAACTAAACCTCAAAGGAGCTGAAGAGATATATTACAAACGTGTTCACTGTACAGGGGGTTGCTCTGTCTTCTTCAGCAAGGTATCTGGGGTGGTGGCCTTTATGACTTCATTCTATATACCTGGATCTATTATGTTATGTGTCTATTATAGAATATATTTTATAGCTAATGGGCAGGCAAGATCAATTAATGATACGAATCAGAAGCTTCGCTTTCGATTGAGAGAGAAACATGGAATTTCACAAAGCAAAGAAAGGAAAGCTGCAAAGACATTAGGGATTGTGATGGGAGTTTTTCTAACATGCTGGTGCCCTTTCTTTGTCTGTACAGTCATGGATCCTTTCCTGGACTACACTATTCCACCCACCTTGAATGATGCCTTGATTTGGTCTGGCTATTTGAACTCTACATTTAATCCAATGGTTTATGCATTTTTCTATCCCTGGTTTAGAAAAGCACTGAAGATGATTCTATTGGGTAAAATTTTCCAAAAAGATTCATCTATGTGTAAATTATTTTTAGAATCAAATCCATAGAATTATTATATTTTACTGTTGTGTAGAGTTGGTCATCATATTTATGAACACACCATAATTTACCCTCCTCTCCCTCCCACCTGCCTGATACCTCATGAATGTTACTTCCGTGTATGGATGTGCACTGTCTGGAGAACAGGCATGCTTGTAGCTGTGACTGTTGGGGCAAAGGCAATTTATGTAACCAAAGGGTTTGTACCCCCATAATATTCTGAAATTAAAAACAACACATCACAATTAACTACATGCACCAAAGACATGGACTTTTTAAAATTAGTTATTAATATTTGAGTCAAATTATGATGCTTATATCTCATTTCCTATCTCTAGTACATTTTAAAAACATGGGTTACTTTTTAATTTGGTATAGGGTAATACAAGTTGCCCCTAATCACTTTTAGCTCCAAAACTACTTTAACTTTTTTTCATCTATGAGACCAGTTTGTCAAATTTTAAAAAGGGAACACAAGCATTTGGAGAATTTTTTTAGACTTTACAGCAGATTAATGTGGTTTCCTTCATTTCTCCCACACATTCCTCCTAAGATTACTCCTAAATGTTTTGTACTTTTCCTGGGTGTGTTTTGCCTATTCTGAATAAATCTTTTAAAAAACCATTATATTTTCTATGTAATCATTATTGCTGGTATATAGTAAAGTTTATGTTAGCTTTTCAATTGACTTGTTTGGGTTTTCATTATACATAATCATGTTATCCTCAAATAATGCTAAGTTTTATCTCCTTTCCGATAATTGCGATTCTTATTTACATCCCTTACCATACTTCATTAGTCAGCATTTCTAGAGCAATATTGATAATGGTGATGAGTCATCCTTATCTTACATTTATTTTAAATTACTATTCGGATTTTAATATTGATTCCACATTTTTCTGGGGACAGGTTCTTGACTCAAATAATTCTATATTTTTCACTCAATACTAAAGCCCTTATTGCTCTGCTTTTAATACTCATAGGAAGAAATAACCAACTCTGTCAGCAAAGCAGGAAGAAAGGCCTGCTTTGCCTTTCCATATTCCCAGCTTTATTGCAGCTTCCATTTCCTCATGCAGAAGCTATTTTTGTCTTTCAGTTATCCAAAGTCCATTTCCCAACTGGGATCCAACTAGCTTTTGAGAATTTTCCTATCCCAACTAGTTTATCGTCTGTTGGAACTCTAATGAAGAAATTGGCACCCTGCCTCTTCCTTTAACTAAACAGGTGAGCAGATAATCCAAGCTAAAATTTTCAGAAGGTCTTTCTCCAGGACTCAATTTCTAGCAAAGGGATAAAACAGTGATCTTTAACAGAAAACAATGAAAACATGCAGGTGTCTATTTCATCCAAGTAGTAAGATCATGGCCAGACTGCTCTTGGTATTGTCAGAGTTCTTGCTTCCTAGACTCCAAAGCTTCCAACCTGTCTGTTCACTTCCAAACTGAGTTATCCAGCCTGCCATGGATTCCATGAGTCCCAGACAGCCTTCCAACAAATTCTCTTTGAGAGTAGCTTTTGATTGCATCCACGGAAAGGACCTTAACTTGATATACAAGATTAAGATAAATACCAAAAAAGCAATTTCAACACTACCCTCCTTCCCCAAACCAAGACAACTTCCAATTAAAATAATCTCATTTCCATTCTCCTCTCAGAGGAGTAGTCACATAAATTTCCATTCAGGATCAGATAAAAAAGATGTTAGCAAGGAGGTTTGTTGAAATTGATTTGTTAATGATAATGAACAATGTCATCTTAAGAGATCAGGGAACTGGAAGTTCCATTCTGATTTTACACTTGGTGCTTGAAGTCAATAATCCAATGTTTGGAGAGTTATAAATATTTGCCAGAAAAGTAGGTCAAACCAGCTGAACTCTAATCCATTGTAGATTCTGGTAAGCCACAGTTTCCATTTCGTTGTACATTGTAAACGAAGAGCGTGAACATTAAATGTGTAAAGATACATGAAGAATGATAAACGTTTTAAAATTTAGCAAATGATAAAGTACACAAACAAAATGATTGCTTAGTAGTTGGGATATGCACTCAATGATCTAGATGATGTATGAACCAGATTACAGTTTTCTTTTTTTCCCCATCTTTGGCATTTTTAAAAGCTAAGGTGCATATTCATTTTCCAAAGTGTTTCAGCATAACTCACTGAGTGCATGGCCAGCTGTAAAAAAACATTGAAAGAAAGTAAATTTGTCTTTGACAGGTCCTTACCTTCTTTTCCACATCCTTCCTCTTCCTAAGACCCCTTCCCCAAGCTTCTAGGCTCCCAGTGAATTTAAGCTGCTCTGACATTCCACCTGGTCATTCCATTGACGCTGGTTCTATTGTGAGTCACGTCAGCCTCAGCTTTTCAGTTTCTGTCTTTGGTTTTCCCAGTGGAAAGACATCATTGACTCACACACATTAAAAAGTTTGCAGCATATTTGTAAATTAAAGTGATGCAGGAGCTTAGAAGTTAAGCTGCTGAAAATGATTTATCAATGGCAGGCATTCCTCTTCACATGTGCACAAGTCAGACAAGCAAAAACTGAAATGCTAAACTCTGAAATTTATTTATTGGTCAATGTGTTCACAATGTGATATGGTAAAGTAGTGTTTCTAAATCTCAGCTGCTCCTGGGGAGATTTTAAGGAATGTGGATCCTTGGGCCCTATGTCAAGAAGATGATCCAGGGTGAGGAGGGCAAGCCTGGGAGCCAGATGCCATGGGTTTACATTCTGGCTCCAGTATTTATCAGCTAGCATTTAAACAAAGTTACCTAAAAACTCCTAGTTTACTGACTTATAAAATGAGGGCAATAATATTACCTACCTCAATAGATTGTTGATTATTAGATGAGAGATACTGCCTAGCATGGGCCTTGCACATAAAAACATGCAGTGAGCACGTTATTAGTATTATTCCCTGTCGTTTTACTGAAATGTGCCATGGTGGTGCTAACTCAGTGTACGCTGAGGTACTACACACAGAGAAGTTGACATATGCAGACATCACATACCAGTTTTTTAAAAAAGGCTAGTGCATAATTACAGAATCCTCTTTCCTAAACAAATTTTATGATTACAATTATGCAAAAGGATAGCAGAAGGTTTATTGCAAGTTCTATAAAGAAAGAACTAACCTGGTGACACATTTGTGCATTGTTAGTGATGTGTCAGTTATTTGAGAAACTGGGGGTTTTAATTTTTAAAATATTTGTATAAAATATATATTTATATAAAATAACATATAATACTTATATTTATTATTATGTAGTACATAATAGATAAATCTGTGAATTGTAAAATTATAAAAATAATTTACATATGGATATCTATCTGCAAAACACAGATCTATTATGTACCTACATAATAAAGTTGCATGAAAACTTTGGTAATCCCTGAAAAACACTAGTGTAGAGCAAAGTCTGAAACACTCTGGCAGAGAAGGACAACCTCAGGCTTTGGAATCAGACCAGCCCAGGTTCAAATCCCAGCTGCCTTTGTAGTGACTTCCTTTCCCTCCTGTGTGCCTTTGCTCCAGCCGTCTCCTATGCCTGAAATGCCTCCCTGCCCCCAACTCCTTCAGTGCAAGTGGCTGGACAGTAACTCAGCTTAAAAGACTCATCTTGAGGATCACCTTTCCAGGAAGCATCCATAATCCCCTCGGGCCAGGTAGGTGTCTTTCTCCGAACTCCCCAAATATCTGATACCCTTCCTTGTCCGTGCACTTACTGATTATGTTGCAATGTCCTCTGCCCTCACTGGACTGTGAATTGCACAAGTTAGTGTATTATTCATCTTTATACTCCAGTGCTTAACACCATGCCTGCACAGAGAAGTCACTCGATGCATGTTTTTTTTTAAGCAAATGCATAAATGAGAGATAAAAAGATGTCCAAAGGGTTACAGCCAATAAAAGTTAGAGATAGGATTCGAGCCCAAGTCTGTCAAGAGGCTACAAACTCTACCCTCTTTCCTATCTCAAGAAGTGGGTCCAGCTATGGGTAAACTATGGGGATTCACAGTTTTATCCCCAGCCACATTTAAGCAGATGTGCCCATATGGATTTAATTTTAGCAATAAACATGTATTCTTTATTAACAGAAAATGATTTTAAAAGCTGCTATTACAACATGTATTTTGAAATTAGGCTAGACTTGGCTTATGGCCTTCCACCAAGGCCTTCCACCTAGGCCTATGTTTGATGCTTTAACTGCATCAGAATTATTTGGGATGATGGGACCGAGACTCAGAAATCTGCAATTTCAACCACTGACTGGGGTTCTTTGGAATGAAAATATTTCTTCTAAGAATGATCGATTTAGATCTTTAAGAAAAAGGAATTCCAAATTTTTTAGTGTGTATAGTAGGGGAAAAATTTAAGGGAATTATGAATATGACACCATATTTAAAACTGAGCTCAGAAGCCCTATGTGCTCCACTGGGCAGGCCTCATTCTTGGCCAGCCCCTGCCATGGAGCCTGGCACGGGGTAGCTGCTACATGAACATTTGTTCAAGGAAGGGAGAGAGGATGATTAGAATGCAACAGTTTTAAACCAGTAAGGGAAAATATTATTTCTAAGGTTATTTCTTGAAATTTAGGTATTTTAATAATATTTTCTCAAACTAATGGTACCTTGGCAGTCTAACTCAGGGATTCCCAAATCCCCGTAGTCCAAGGATTAGTGTTGGCTGCCACAAACTTTTTTACAGGTTATTGTAAAATGAGAAAATAAAAACAACGTGGTCGATTTTTCATATTGGAAAACGTATTCAATTCACTAGACTGTTTTTGTGTAAGATTATGTCCTTGCTAAACTTCTAGGATTAAGATATTCTTTTCTTTTATGAAAATGTAGTCATAACAGACAGAAGGTTTTTTAAATGACCTTATTTAACAAAACTGTTTGCCCCTCTAATTTTAAAAAAAAATGCTTATTATGAAATCCCATAATTCACTATTTCAGTCTGTTAGTAACCCTAGTAGCAAGAAAGGTGTTTTTGGCAACAATTTCTTATGGCAGGCTTGAAATGTACCAGGGAGGCATATAGTTGGCTGTAATCATTGAGGAAGATAAAGTCACAAGGATTGCTAATAACACAGTCACAAGCCAGTGGAAACAGATGACAAAGCCAACAGCTAAACACAAGCAAAACAATTCTTGCTACCACAAAAAAAAATTGGCCTTTTGACAGAGGAGCTTAATTTATTCCATGTAAGCAATTTACTGATAATTTTAAAATTTGAAATTATTCATTAAGGAAAAAATCAAGTGAGTATTTAATTAAGAGTTTTGTTGTAGCAACCAACTAGGGCTGAGGTATAATGTTAGTTGAATGGTTTTCCTGAGACTTCTGAAATCTTCCACATAGGTGACTCCCTGTTTTTTGCTGATGATGTCAGATTTGTAAACATATTTACATCAAATAAAAAGGCAGACTAAGGCACAAGTCACTGCTTTGTTTTTTTTTACATCAGCTGAAGTTTTCTTTCTCAGATTTACACTTGGCTTTTGCTTAATAGTCTGAGAATTCCCCAAGCATTTAGTTCTTCAAGTAAAGTTCTGTGATAAATGTTTTCCTATCTCCACTGAGTACAACTACTTCCCCAGTGACTTAGAGTGTGGAATTATTTCCCATCATGACCAAGGCCAAACGGCAGATGTGTTAATGATGCCCTCTGGTCTCTATTTACTCTCAAGTTTGGCAAATGAGAGCAAAGAGAGAGAGATGCTGTTTATATGAGTCTCCTTGGACTAATGGCTCCAGTTAACCAAACTGCAGCTTTGAAGTGTCAACCTGTGAATGAATTGAGGTGGTTATTGGTAAATATCTAATCAACACATTTAATTTCTTCTATTAGCAATTCTCTCAAGACTTTACTTTCAACAAACAGAAGGGTTTGCAAATGGTGATCTCATATGCTTGAATGAGTTGATAACTTTATTTTTAATTGGCTTAAAGTTTTCATTTTGTCTGTATATTCTCCTAAGCATAGAAAATTATAAAAAAGTTTGGGGAATAAGGAAAACCGCATAGATCATCAATTGGTTTTCTATCCATCATTTATATTACTAGGAATGATAAAGCAAAACACAGCAAAACAACATGAAATGCCATAGTAATGTTTGTTTTATTACCAGGTAATAGATTTGAAGTGGAATTACCACAATGCTGTGTTAGAGTATCTACAGCTTGGTTGTAGGTTAGTTCTACATAAAAAAAAAAAGTGAAGTGAAAAATGGTGGTCATTACCTGGGTTATTGGATCATCTGAATTCTCTTCTTCGTCACTTTTATTACCACCATCAAACAAGACCACAAACAAAAGAATCCAGAATCCTTGCTTATGGTGTACCTGGGACCATATAGGCCTGAGTTTGTACTCAAACACTGGTAATTATTGGCTGTTCAGCAATGCTCAACAGCAGAACGCAATTTACTAAACCCTTTTTAAATTTCAGTTTTCTCATTTGTAAAATGAGTAATACATAACTTTCAGGGTTCTTGTGAAGATTTATTCATTCCTTAAATGTTTATTCATTCACATGACAAGCATTTATTGGGCATCTAATATATGCCAGTCATTGTGTTAGCTAGATGCTGAGGATACACATGTGAATAAGACCAGTGTTTTCTCCAACCCTGTGGAATTTTCATGGATATGAAATGAGGTTTTCTGGAAATAAAATGAGATATTTATCAAGTGTTTGAATAATGCACAGTACATAGATAATAGCACATGGTCAATAAATTAGTTCATTATTATTATTTACAATTCACTTTGCCATTGTCAACCTGGTTTATAGTTGTAGAAATAGAATTTAAAAAATATATTTCTGACTGTCCATTCTGAGCCAAGGTTACATTACGTGTCACCCTTTCTGTTTTACTGATAAAGCAAACCCTGAAGGTCATTGTTGTGATCATACTCATGCTGCCATTTCCTCGTTTCCGTTTTTGTCTGTCCAACTCACATAACTCACACTGGTGTTTTTCCTTGTCTATTGGGCTTCTCTATTTCAGCAGACACTCGACATTTTACATGTGCCAAGCTAAACCAAATCATCCCATACTCGACCTTCTCCGCCTATGTTCTCTATTGAATGACGCCACTATCCTTGCAATTGCTCAAGCTGAAAATCTAGGAGTAATTCTGGATCCTTCTCCTCTTACTTCCTACACCCAGTCAAGAGGGGGCAATGCATCTTCATTCAAGTCTTAACTTTTGCTCCTATGGACTCTGGATAAATCCCCAAACTGGTTTTCATTCCTGAAGTCTTACCCTCTCTAGTCCGTTCTCCACACAGTAGCCACTGATTCGTCTAAAGCCTAAGTTTACCCTGTCTTTCTGCTATTGAACATCCTTAAATGGTAATGTATTTCTTTTTGTATTACACCATGATGTCCAAATTTCTTGGCTAGCATAAGAGACTTCCTGTGGATTTGTCCTGTCTACTTTTCTGTCTGTATCTCCTGCCCCTGTCTTACAAGCATATTTTTTTATTTGTATAAATTT
>RJWJ010029782.1:0-20356 GCA_004363605.1 Indri indri | reverse complement strand
GCCTGTCTCAGTCCTCTCACTCCATTCCTCATTTTGGCAGTGAGCACAGTTCACAGATTTATCAGCTGAGGACGCATCTAACAAAGTCTCTCCTCTCCCACTCCCACGCCCTTTTGGCACCATGAACTTGAGGTCACTGGCATTGTTCTGTGTACCCTGCTAGGATCACAAATGCTGCAAGATAAGAGGTCACCCAGGTGTGGTCTGACGGTTCCCCTCCCCTGGAGGCAGGATTCTCTTCCGCTCTTCTGCAGCAAATGTCACTCACCCTACACACACACACACACACACACACACACACACACGCACACACGCACACACACACATGCACACACACACACACACACAGTCAGCAGTGGGCAGCTCCGTGGCCTCCATGTTCTTCCCCAAGACCCATCCACTGGTCCTAACTGGGAACCACATGGAATTATGCCATTTCCATTTAAGCGTGAAATCATTCAAAAATTGGAAAGCAGCACGTTCCCATTTTAGAACACCTTCGCATCACGCTGGGCTAGTTCCCTTCGTTCTTTGTATCGTTTCTCCCCTTTAAGTCTAAAAGGAAGACGTAAGACTTCCAGGCAAGACAGGCCCAATTACTACAACTAATTTTCATGAGGCGATACCCTTGCCAGCTAGGCGGTCACTGTCCTCTCTCCTCCTGCCTCTGGTTTGTCTGTTTCCCTCAAAAACCACAGGCACTGGGACTCCAGCCACGATCCAAGTAGAACAGTATCCAAGGGTTGGGGTGGAGGGTTATAACACTTCTCCAAAAAATTCATTTCTCAATACAAGGAAGAAATATAACCCGTAACGGTTGACATTCAAGGAAAATATTCGTATCAAGCCCCTTGCTCTCAGTTAACTCGAAAGCCAGTTTCTGCTCAAATGTTTTGTGGTTCAAAGAGAGAAAAAAAATACACTGTGCACATTTTTCTTTCTTTAAAGATTGGAAAGAAGTGAAGAAAAGGTTTGTCTTGTCCATGTTTTTATAGAAATATAAAGCATGTGTCTTCTGTGACAGCGATATTTCTTTCCCTCTAAACCCAGCAGGCCCGTGATAGAGTTTAAGCGTGAGTAGGTGCCACACATCCGTCTTCCTGAGCCACTTTGTTGCATTTTTTGAAAAGATAACATTGCTTCATCGGGGAGTAGAAATCTTGAGATGTGGGAGCTGGCCCCTCACACATCTTTGCGAATTGAGCCTAGAAAACACGTCCATCTTCAGCTGACCCCAAGAAGAGAATTTACGACCCCTGCAGGCAGAGCCCCAGGAGCTGTCTGTCTCTGAGTTGATTCTCAGGAAGCTGATGCTGAAACACCCTTTAGGTGCTAGACGCTTGTGTGTTTCTCGCGTGTGGGCTCGATCCTGTTCCTCCTGCCCAACGCTGTGTGTGTCGTTCTTGGGTATAGAACACAGTACCGAGCATAGACCCTGAGTCCTTAGATGCTCAGACTCCAACCCTGATTGCACCATGCACTGGCTGTGTGACCTTGAGCCGGACACCTGGTTTCCCATTGACAATACAGGGATGATAACAGAGTCTGCATGAGGTCAAGTGTGCGCTCTAGTACTCAGCGCAGAGCCGCAGGCCTCGTACGCAGTCAGTGCAGTAGGCTGAGTCGTGGCCACCTGAAGAGATGAAGACTTAATCCCAGGACCTTGCTGATGTGACCTGATTTGGAAAAACAGCCTTTGCAGGTGTGATTAAATTAAGGGTCTCAAGATAAGGAGAGAGGATTATCCAGGTGGGCCCTGAATGCCATCACAAGTGTTCTCACAAGAAAGAGGCGAAGGAGGTTAACACAGACACAGCAGCAGAGGTGATGTGAAGACAGAGCAGGGAGCAATGCAGCCGCAAGCCAAAGAATGCAGACGGCCCCCGGACCTGGGGAGGGCAAGAAACAGATCCTGCCCGAGAGCCCTCTGAGGGACCATAGCCCTGCCGGCACCTTGACCTTGACCTTGACCTTGTAGCCTCCAGAACTGTGAGAGAGAAAATTTCTGTGGTTCTGAGCCACCCAGTTTGTGGTAATTTGTTAAGCAGCCCCACGAAATGGATTTGGTGAGTGAAGAGTGAACCATTAGCATCAATGGAACCTGGTCACACTGTGCGCAGCACATGGCAAATCTTCAATAGATAATCGCTCCGTGAAATAGTTCACAGATTGCTGCCTTTCTGCCTGTCCTCTTCCTGTCTCTCCCTTCCCTTCTTTTGTTCCTGATGAAGTTTAACTGCCTGCAAATCATCCCCCGGCAGAAGCCTGAATCTCCCGTTTGATTGCCAGCTGAATCCTTTCTTCCATTGCCCACAGGGGATGGGTTTGTGACTGCCCATCATTTGGTAAAATGAGCCGTGTGGGATGCATGAACAGGTGCACGGGACTCTGCAGCTCACTTTGGTGTGCCTTCTCTGCTGAGGAGGCAATACTTTTCAGTTCTGCTGGGCCGTGTCTAGGCCAGGTACGTGTTTAGGAGGTTGAATTCAGCAGTAGAACATTCAAGAGCGTGGAAGGTAGCAGTTCCCATGGTAGGTGCGCAGGGCTTTTCAACCCTGTTCTTTTCCAGCTTGAATTGCAAATAGAGCCTCAAAGTTCCCAGCTCTTAAAAATCTTTAATGTGCCCACTCTCCTAGCAGGGGGTAGAATTTGAAGCTATCCAATGTGGTTGTTTTGCAGGCCATAATACCTCTTTGTGCTCAGTGAATAGGCAAGTTATTCTGTGGAAGAAAATGTTTTAAAGGCTTCAATGCTGAGTAATAATAGAATAGTCAGAGTGAGCAGGCTTTTCAAGGTAATGCAAAAAAAAAAAAAAAATGAGACTGGCCCCACCCCAAATCTCAGCTGGGAATAACTAAAGCCATTCAGAAGTCACCTGACACCATGGTGACCCACATTACCCTGCCATAGGATGCTTTCAGTATGACCTTGAACGTGTTTTTTCGTCATGCTGCAGTGCGATTTTGTGTTTAAGCGTCTCTGCCTCTCCCAGCGGAATGTGGCCAGTTGAAGAGCTAGAATGGCCTTTTTCACCTTGGTACCCGCAGCCCCAGCACAGGGCCTATCGCAGAGTAGACCCCCACAAAGACTGGAGTTGAACAAATGGCATGTTGGTGACACGCAGGTGGGATCTCCTACTTCTCTCCAGGGCCGAGAGGTAGGACTGACCAATGAAGGCACATCTTATATTTGAAATGTATGGGATTCCTGGATTGCGCAAAATACAAAGGGTGCGTTACACACTGATGAGGCCAACCACTGTGGTTTCTCCAAGCCCCTAAGGTAACGCAGGCTGGGAGACTTGGAAAGGATGCTCAGAGGGGGCCGTGTTTGAGTCCTACTATTTTCATAAAGCTCTTTTACCCGTCCACAGACAATCTCTGGGCGATACTTGTTTGTAACAAGGAGCTACCACAGAACACGATGTCTTGTTTCAGGTCTGTGTGGCTCTCCTGGGCATTTGGTGGTAGTGAGTCACTCATACACACCAATGTGCACACCCTCACTTTGGCATTCACCTCTCACTCAGACCTCCAGAACCCTCTGCGGCTCCTTATTCATGAAGTCAGCCTTTGGCTGTCCGGAGGCAGCTCTCCTGGCTGTCTCCCTGCAGGGCTGTGGTGGAAGTTTACAATTTGATCTTGGTTCGTTCATTTAGCTTTGCCCGTCTTTCTGAAATCCTTTCTTTTAGCCTAGATTCCTCTTCTAACAGAGCACAATGTTCCCACGGTGTTCTAGGATGATGCATTGCCTCAGAGTCGCCACCTCTGAAAGAGTGTCATATACCCACCCTGCTCGTGGTCGGAGGGAGGATCTGATACTGCTACTCCTGCTGCTGAAATACCAACATACACCACGGGTCACAGACTCAGCAGACAACACGCCCAGGCCCTGAGTTCTTTGTGTCTTGTTTAGCCATCTCAGGTACCCAACAAGATAGATACCACTTGAATGAGTTTCCTGTTGTTGCTGTGACAAATTACCACAAACTCCAGGCTTAAAGTGCAAATTTATCTTCTTATATTTCTGGGGGTCAGAAAGCCAAAATCAGTCTCGCTGGACTAAAGTCAAGGTATAAGCAAGGCTGGTTCCCTCTGGAGGCTGCAGGGGGAGAATCCATTTTCTTGCTTTCTCCAACTTGCAGAGGTCGCCTGCATTTCTCGGCTCCTTCTTCCATCTTCCGGGAGTGTAGCATCTTCTAATCTCCCTCCTTGGCCTCTGTGTCCATCTTCACATCTCTGACTCTGACCCTCCTGCCCTCCTCTCACAAGGACCCTGTGGTTACATTGGACCCACCCAGATAATCCTGGATCATCTCCTCATTTCAAGATCTTTAATTAATCACATGAGCAAAGTCCCTTTTACCATGTAAAGTAACATAGTTATTCACAGGTTTGGGGGATTAGGATATAGACATCTTTGGGGTCATTGTTTTTCTAACCACACCCCGATTACTGCCTTTATATCTGTTAATTGACCTGCAGCTCAGAGAGGGTGAGCCATGTGCCTGCACCCGCCCAGCTAGTGACTAGAAAGGCCAGAGTCGGAAGCAAACCATTTGATCTTGAAACCTGGGCTCTAAACCACTACTACACCATGAGCTCACCAGAGCAATGCCTAAATGCCCACCTTATTTGCCAAACTCTTAGCAACTTGCAAGAAAGAGTCATATTTTAATTATCTCTTGAGTCACCCTGTACATGGGATAGATCCTGGGTTATTGTGGAGGCTTAATATTGAGTCAAAACGGCCACCACCTCCACCGTATGATAGTCTACCTCTATTTAGACAACCTAAGATTACCTTAGAAGAAAAAAAAAAAGAACCATTTCACACTAATCTTGCTTTCATCCAAGGCTTCTCTTCTGCAGTTTTATCAAAAGTGGAGTCTCTGAGCCATGCCCCTCCCAGCTTTTAGTAACAATGATGTTCTCAAAGAACAAAGTCCCAGGCCGAATATTGCGTGTATTACATAATCCATGCAGCAACCTCAACGGGTGAATACCATTGTTACCCCCACTTACCACCATAAACCTCAGGCTCAGGGTTGCCCAAGGTCCTGCAGAATTAGGTGGAAGAGCTGAGACTAAAACTCAGGACCCTCAGACTCCCGGGAACATGCTCCCAAGCCTTCTGCACGTTGCCCATCTGGATGGAGGGCTGGTGGAGATTTACATCAGATGGAGCCCTGTGGTTGCAAGCGATGGAAACCAATCCCGACTTTCCTTAACGAAGGGGCATGATGGGCGGATCTCTGGCCATCAGACTTAACAAGAGGCTGGAGAAAAAAGCTTGGGAAGAGCAGGATCCACGATGACTCTGGGGTCCCAAAGTAGGAACCAGAAGCTGACTTGTAGCAGCGGCAGTGGAGTCAGGTACCACTCCTCAGGGGCAGGGGCCACATTCCAAATCCAAGGCAGCCTCTGGTCTAACGAGCTTGAGTCGTGTGCCTGTTGGCCCCGGGGTTGGGGGAGAAGTGCCTCTGGTCTCTCCCCTGCCAGGTTGTTTCCAAGGGTTATGAAAACATTCCAATCTGGAAAAGTAGTGTTAGTACAAGGTAGAAATACACACACAGGCTAGACCTTTAAAACCATAAAAACGAAATGAGAAAATATCCATACAGGGTGCACTGGAAGCTACTGGACCCGTTCTCCATCTGCTCCTGAACTAAATATGTGCTGAGCACCTACTGTGTGCCTGACCCTGTTCCATTCAGTGGGGATACAGGGTGAATCAAATGTGTGTTGTTAAATTTTATGTGTGAATTATCCCCCTCGTGGTGTCCTGATGGCTTGGAAGAGGTAACGCAGCTTGCAAACGTGGCATTCATGGTGGAGAGAAATGAATCCCAGAAAACGGAAATGACTCTCTGGTTCTATGTGGCATGGATGGCCAGGGAGAAGCTATGCCACCCTACCCCAGGGTGTGAGGCCAGACAGTCCAGAGGGCTCCCTCTTAGATCTCAATCCCAGCACGTTTAATTTCAGATTAGTGTGACCCTGCTAAAGTTCCTTCATCAAGTTTTATTCTTCATAAAAGATCCATTTCCCTAGACTCATAAAGCAACTCCTTCTAATTCAGTGTTATTTTATAAATACTTTCATTGCTAGTATCAATCACAGGCAGCTGACTTCCCAACCATAAAACAACAGCTTGCAACATCACCATGTTTCCCAATATGTATTTACTTATCAAGCTGAAGAACACATGTTTGCAAAATCAGCAACATTACAGCTTTACTAGCAATTTGCCGGCACTTTCTTCCCATTGAACACCGAGTCTCAGATGTGCCGGATTTCAGCATCCTGGCTCATTTGTATCTAGTTACTGTAGCAATCCCAGTCCCTGATCCCCACCCCCATGCAAACCTCCTCGAGCCCCCCATTGATCATGCCTGTGGCTTCAGGCAGGTCATTTGCCTAACAGGTGTGGTTCTGGAGTCATCGATCATCTGTCCTGCACTGCAACTCGGGGATATAGGTCCTACATGTCCCTCGAGCTCCCAGATGTAGCTCGAAGATGCCACAGACAAGCTGTAGTGGGTCAGGGCAAGGTGCTCAATAGCAGGTCTGCAGGGGGCGTTCTTGAACATTAATTACTCCCCCTGGAAAATGCAATGTGAAACGCCTAAGCGACATGAGCTGTGCTAGAGGGGAGTGGAGAACAGGCCTCTGGGACCGCGCCGCCTGGGTTTGCGTCTCGGCTCAGCCACTTGCCAGCCGGGTAACTAGGGCAATGGGCAAGCAGTTTCACCTCCCTCACCTCAGTGTCCCTGTGTGTATAGGGCTAATGACACCCGCCTCAGCGTTGGTGGGAGGATTAAACCATGCAGTGCCCCGAACGGCCCGTGTGGTGTGAGACCCTCACGAAGCTCAGCTCTTCCTCACTTTCGCAGCCACTTCGTTCTCGCGGCCACGCAGGATGCTGCGCGTACCCCCGAACACCTGCCCGGCCACTTGCCGGCAGTGATCTTGGGCTGGCTGTTTGACTTCTGGTTCGCCTCTGGTTCTCCTTCTTTAAAAATGGAGATGATCTAATTACCCTGGCAGGGCTGCTGTAAAGACCGTTCCTGGCACACAGTAGGTCCACATTCATCTCCCTCTCCATGGAATTACTGTAAAGGCTCCCTCATCATTCCCCCCCCCCGCACCCCGTATTTTACAAGCATCTTTAAGCCAACTTCACGCAGTCACTGGTGCAGTCAGCCCATTTTCCAGGTGAGGAAATTGGGCCTCTGTGCAGGTGGATGTTTCCCAGATCACACAGCCAGTAAGCGGAGGGTCAGAGTCTACGTCTGTCCAGCCCCTGTCAGCTCCCGGGATCCCACTGTCCAGACCCCACACCGGGCCGGTAGAATCAAAATCTCTGGGGTGAGTTTCAGGCATCAAGAGTATTTTAAAATATCCCCAAGTGATTCTAATGAGCTGCCAGGATTGCACAGCATGGCTCCAGGCCACATTCCCTCAATGTCATCATTCTGGTGTGTGACCTACATTTGGTGGGTCTCAGATTCTCAAAGGAAAAATTTGGCAGAAATATCTAATTTAAAAGAGGAAGAAGGCAACTTAGGATCCAGCAAATCAAGGCAGAAGCCAAGGGAAAGAGGAACTCTCTGGTGTCTAAAGCGAGTTCAAGAGCCGAGAGCTGGAAGAGAAAGTGTGAAGCCGGAGCAGGTCTCCCAGGGAAGGGAACCCAGGGCTTGGGGCAGCAGGAGCCACCGCTGGAGCATCGTTGATCCTAGGGCAGCCACCATTTGCCTTCTGTGCTGGAGCATCATGCTTCTCCCCCAGCAGGGACGCAACCACGGGAGGAGCTGAGAGTTCGATGAGCAGGTGCAGTCCAGGGCCATTATGGTGAAAACAAAGGCGGTTGCATTGTTGCCTGATTGGCAGAGTGTGGGCACTGCGGCCGACCACTCAGTGCTCACTTCACTGAGTGTCTAGGTGTGCCCCTCTGTCTTCCAGGCCTCCTGCAGGCCTTGCTCCTGGCTCCTAAACAGGACTGGTTGCATAATTTGCAGGGCCCAGTATACAATGAAAATGCAGGGGCCCTTGTTTAACAATGATTAAGAATGTCAAGAGGGTGACAGCAGTGTTAAACTGAGCGCAGGGCCCTTCTGAGTACGGGGCTCTGTGCAGCTGCAAAGGTCACCCACCCACAAAGCCCCCCTGCTCTTGAGCTTGCCTTAGATGCCAGAAATCTGGCCAACAGACTGCAGACAGTAGTGATGGGCGTCATTTCTGACTGAAGCATTTAATGAGTTGGCATGTGACCTTGCAGCTCTCTGCTCCTCCCACAACAGTCAAGAAACCACGTGTTCCAGATGGCAGGGCCATAAGGTACAAAGTCCGGATCCCTCAGTCTGCACTCGGAGAGGATATGCTCTTGAAGGGAACCCCCAAAGTGGACTGAATTCGAATGAGGAATGAACCTTACGTGCTAAGCTATTTTGAAATTAGAGGGTCGGTTTGTTATTTCAGTCCAGCTGAGCCTAATATAGTCTACAATTTTAAAGAGCAAAACTACTTCACCTTTGCCCTTAAAGTAGTTATAAATTATAGGGAAAATAGGCCCATTGTCGAGAATTAAGCCAGGAGTTAATTAATATTTACTGCAAGTCAAGCATTGTTTACCTGTCATTGCCTACTCCACTTTCATTATTACCTTAAGCTGTAAGAAAAGAAAGATGATAAAACTATTCATCCTTTATTTTTTCTTTCATTTATACATTTATTTATGCACTCATGTGTTCAGCAAATGTTTACTAGACTGCTACTATATACAAAGCATTATCTTGATGCCTTTGAAGATTTTCATACTTGTAGAAGCTGGCAGCATCCCTGGCCTCTACCCACTAGGTGCCAGTATCACATCCCCTGCCCCAGTTGTGATAACCAAAAATGTCTCTAGACATTTCCAAATGTCCCTTGGGGATGGAATAAAATTATCCTTAATTGAAAAATACTGCTCTCTGGAGGAATATACATGCCTTTTTAAAATCTCTTAAGTTGGTTAAACAAACAAAAATATAGACACAGTGTCCTTTTGTTATTTCTAGGGGTTTATGGGAAAATATTTTTATATTTGAGAATTATAACTACTTCATGTTAATCCAATATAAAGATTTATTATTAGTTTGAAATATTGGGGATAGAGTTTCCACTTAACATTTTGCTTTTTTGGAGTGTTTTAGGCAAGACCAGTTAATTCAGCATAGAGTATCCTGTATCCTTCACAAAGAGCTGCATAGAAAGGAATGATGTATAAAAAGACTAAATGAAATTTTTAATAGGTTTGAGGAAAATATTACTGAAGAATTCTGGATGAAATGAAGAAATTAGGGCAATAAAGTGAATCATGAAAGGAGGGCCCCAGATTTGGTCACGTGTTACCTAGTAATCTCATAAATGGTTATCTTTCCTAAAATCTGGCCCGCTGCAGCTTAATTAAACAATAGCTCACCAGCAAAGTAGGGAAAAGGCTCTGTGAAGATTGAGCAACTAAGGGATTGAAATAATCATGAGGTGGTTCTGTCGCCGCTACCTCTTTATCAGCATAAAAATAAACAACGTTTGAAAACAGATGGGAGAGAATCATTGCTCAACTTGTCATAATTTATTACATATTTGACTGTCAATTTGTACTTAAAAAACCAACTAGCTCCAGGGAGGTAAAGCAAATTTGAGAGGAGAAGCCTATTGCATTTCAAATCAACCCTGTGGTAATTGCAGCTACACCGAGACACTTACAGCCGCTATTAAACGAAGTTTGCAACTGTCTCAAAATTTAAGGCATTCTCATTTTTCAGTTGTGTTCTTATTTGATGGTACCTACTCAGCTCAAACCTGCATCAGGAGTGTGTACATTGTGTCGTGTTGTTCTCTCTGCCACCCAGCAAAAAGCAAATTCATTAGGCGGCTGAAACACTCAACAGTCAAGATATTGTGGTGCTTTAGTGGTGACATCATTAGCCCCCCAAAGCCCAACATTTGGGAAGTACATTGCATTTTACGCTCATCAATTTTTTTTCTGCACCTGTTCCTTCTTATTTTGAGCTGCTCCCTGAATCTCCTATGCTATTAGGCTATTTAAAATGGAAACTTCCATATTAAAAATAAATTTTATTATTTTTATGTAATATTTTCTAGCTTGCATGTGAAGACTAATTTACTTATACACCTTTACCAGTTATCTATTGCTGTGTGACAAACCACACCAAAATTTAGCAGCTGAAAATGACAGCCATTTATTTGCTTATGACTTTGCCATCTGGGATGGGTTCAGTGGGGCAGTTCTTCTGCTGTTCTTGCCTCGGGTTGCTTGCATGTCTGGCTGCTGTCATCTGGGGGATCAGCTGAAGCTGGATGGTGCAAGATGGCTTCAACTTACATGTCTGATGGTTAGGGGAGTCAGCCAGGGAGCCTCAATTCCTGTGCACATGGCCTCTCCAGTGGGACAGCTCAGATATCTTAGATGGTGGCTGGGTTCCAGGAAGACAAGCTATAATGAACAGACACTTTTGAGCTTCTGTTTGTATGTTTGTGTGTTTCCCGTTGGCTAAAGGAAGTCATATGGCCAAGCCTACACTCAATGTGGGAAGGATAATACAAGAATATGGCTATGAGGGGTATGATTTGCAGGGGCCACTAATTGAACGCCTTTACCATACCTCCTTATATAAGGAGTGTCCCTGGATATGACATTTTAGATAAGTGGAAAACAATTTGAGTATTTGAACATACCTGAGGAAATGACTGGATATTTCTACTCTTGTCTAAATTAGCATCATCCAGCCTTAGACTAAAGCAATAACATTTACTTTATACGGTAATGCTAAGTATTTAATAAAATGTATTTATTTATCTTCTTTAGTCTTTACTTCCTGCCTTTATCAGGAAAGATTTGTTTTGGCTGCATGGAACAGAAAACCCAAAAGGACAATGGCACAAAAAAGATAGGCTTTTACTTTTCCCTCGTGTATTTCTTGCTCCTGTAAACAAGGCTGAGGGAAGCAGTCCGTGCTCCCTCTGGAGGGCCATGGTGATCAGGGACTCAGGGACTCAGACTCCCTCTATCTTTCTGCTCTTCCTTCCCACCACGTGGCTTCCATTGTAAGAGCCACCTCATGGTCCAGGATGATTGCCAAAGCTATGTTCATCACATCTGCAGTCCAGGCAGCCAGAAGTGAGGGGAAGATGTGTTACAAAAGCACACACCTCCTGATTGAGGTCTCTTTAAGGAATCTCCCTAGGAGTCTCACACACAATACTTCTAATTATATCTCATTGTCTAAACCCTAGTCCTTGGCCACATTAGCTACCAGAGAAGTTGGAACATCTAGCATCCCAGCAAGTCAGCAATGTAGCCAGCTAAAATCAGGGTTGTGTTCCTAAGGAAAAAAAGGAAGAATGGATACTGGGCAGCAGCTTGTGGTCTGGGCCATAGTCCCTTTAGCAAAGTAGAGTTCAAGTCCTGACTAGCCGTGGGAGGTACGGGCTTCGGAAGATTGACCTCACCCTTCTCAGTCTTCATTCCCTCATCTGTATAATGGGCTTAACAATATGACATACCTCCTGGGGTTACTACAGAATCAAATAAGTTAACGTATAAAATGTGCATCATATATTTACAACTTTGAGTCTCCAGTACCTCCAACTTTGCTGGGTCCTGGGACCACGTAAGGGAATGAGATGCTGTGTTTTCCCTCAAGATGTTTACAGTTCAGTGGGGGAAGACAGGGAGAAACTGAGAAGGTGCCATACAGAAGTACACGCTAAGACCTGAGGATCATCGAGTGGGGAAGGCCTACAGCCCAGACTTCCAGGAGACTCGGAGAGAAGGGCCGTCTCTCTGAGCCAGGTTGTTCTTAGACAGATGAGGAATTTTCCTTTTCCAAAGAGGGAGGTGGAAGGAAGAATGGCAAGAGGTTTACAGTGAACATGCTCTTTTTTAAAGTTGGAATCTATCATTGCAGTACTCACTAACAACATTTAGTTCCTGTCTTTGGGGGAAAAATCAGTTCTACTAATAGTCAAAGTCAAAAGTTGAAAACTGGTGAGCCTCAGACCAAAGTTTGCCATGACCTGTTTTGTTTGGCATTCCTAATCCCTCTCAGTGATCCTTTATTTTTTCAATTTGAACTAGTGTCTGACATGTAAATATTTTGACAGTTTATACAAAAATCCAAATTCCCACCTTTGCTTGAAAAATCAAAAGGTCTGGCTACTCTGGACTTGTATTTCAGAAATACAGTAATTCCTCAGAGCAGAAAGGCAGCTTCCCCCTCGGGCATCATCTTAAGATCACTTTTCTCATGTAACTTACCCACGTGGGCATTGGGTAGCAGTTTGAGCTTCTGCCTTCTGACCTAGTTCCCAGGACCCCACTCTGGGCACAAAGAGCCCCACCTTCAGGGCCAGTGGGACCAAGCTGCTGTCAGAGGAGAGGCCAAAGGTCACTGGCATCTTCATCAAAACTCACATTATCAAGAACTTTCTGGGTCGAATGCACAACCCAACCACCATATGAAAAATGTGGGAAGGGTCTTTGTGCTGGGAGTGACCATCCCTGGATAATTGGGCAGCAGAGGGAACAGGCTCCAAAGGGAGCAAGGGAAACAAAGCCAATCTCCTGGCCTTGCCTTAGGCCTTCGCCCGCTCTCCCTCCCTCCTCCTCCCCTGAGTCAGACCGGCAGCACCTCTTCTCTCTGCCACTTTGCACTTCTCTCCTCCTGCCCTCTGAGGATCAGGGCAGAGATTTCTTTAACAGTCTCCACACCCAGAACCGAGAGCCAACCAACCTCCTCCGCCCACCCCACCAGCCGGGAGAGTGTTTTGGAGATGAGCAAAAAAGCCATAAAGCTGAATTATGAGGAGTGGCTTCCAATTGGACATCATCTCAAATGAAGATAAAGCGGGTCTGAAATGCTAATGTAGGCCAACGGGAAAATAAAACATTATTTACGATTGCTTGCGTGAGTGACTGTTCAGGAGCTCATGCACTGCAGAATGTGGGCTGCCTCTGGATACCTATCAGCCTGGTCGACTATCTTTCATCAACTAATCATTTGACTGTTTCCCTATTCATTGCTGTCTACTTGGGAATGTTGACAAGAGCAGGGGAAACTGATTAATGCAGGTATACGCTCAACAGAAGTTTCTAGGCTTATCTAAGGGAAAAAAGGAATTGTTCCTTTATGAGATTTCAGTTAATTCCTGCTTCTATAGATCCTGAGTGTGAGTCCCAGAACTAGTACAAATTGAACCAAGTGGTTGGGTCCCACAGGATGTTTTCCTCTCTCGTTGTGCTCAGCACTGGGTCCCCCAGAACTAAGTTCTAAATCATGGCGGTCAATAAAAGTAATAATACAACTTACCTTTCTCCGTTACTTACCGTCACCCAAGCATTGGCCTTTATATCCATTAATTTGTGCATTTTCAGTAGAGATAATATCACCCCCAAAGGAGAGAGAATTAGGAGAGAGATTAAAAATATTAGATATTACAATGGTTTGTACCCTGTAAAGGGCTATAGTACATAAAGCGATAGACAGTGTATCTAGGAAATTAACGTTTTGTGGCTGGTTGGAAGGGTATCAAATAGGAAAAAATGTCTAAAAATGTTCTTGGGGTGAGGTGTTAATGGAAAAAAAAAAAAGGTTGCAGAGCACTGCATTAATTTACTCAATGCCTCCAGCAACCCATGAGGGAGGAGCTGTTTTGTAAATGAGAAAATTGAGGTTTAGCTGCCCAGGGATGCCCAGCTGGTAAACGTTAAGGCCAGGATTTAGAACTAGTCAGCCCAGCCGCTGGCACGGTTCTACTTTGAGTCTGTGCATCTAGGCTTCTCTCTTCACTCTTGAGGACTCTTAGGAGGGAACTGGGTCCTGTCCACCTGCTGGGTCAGAAAACAATCCCAGATTGGTGTGACCAGTGCACTCAGCTGAGTGAATGGCTGTGGCCTGTGTCTCAGGCCACTGAAGTTAGCTTTGCAACAGCTCTCACATCTGCACTGTGCTGGTCATGACCATAAGATGTGTCTACATTTGAAACCAAAACTTGGCCTGCAGGGTGGCCAGCTCATTCTGGTTTACCCAGGACTGTCCTGGAATCCCCTCAGTCCCAGGTAAACTGGGCTGGTTGGTCACCCTGCATTGAGAACTCTCTGGCTAGATATTTGGAACCAGGATGCCCAAAACCCCTTTGACATGAAGGGTCCTTAAGGGAAATTAAGTTTCAAATTAGAATCATTCCAGCCAGATATACACTAAGATGCTAGAATTTTAAATAGCAGCAGCTTCTACGTCTACCTCACCTGGCTCAATAAATTGGGGCGTTAATGGTCTACGGGCTTTTCTTCTGATACGAGGAGTGAACACACAAGTAATAAGTCATGCCGTGAAGTATCCATGGGCACATTCTCCTGCTGGTAACCTTTGAGGCACATCTCTTAGATAATTCAGTAGCAGAAATCATTTTTTTTGTGGAATTAGAACTCACCACCTCCTCTCACAAGTTTGATGTTTTACTACAAAGTGCCATTTTCTCACATCAAAGGAGTTCACTTGGTCACATCTGCCATCTCTACTCATGTTTGTTTTAATGTTACACCTCTCCCTGCAAAGCATGCAGTTGCCCTAACCGTGCTATCCAAAATCCAGTGCTCGCTATAGATATGAACATTTGTGTCTCAATACCTGATTCTCTCATGGGAATAGGAAGCCTGACACTTTTTGATCAAAGGAAATGTTTAGGGATGAAGTCACAAAAATTTTAAGAACAGAATAATTTCGTTGCTGTCTTTCAGAGCCTCCTCATCTTTGAGGCTGGCTGGACACAGCCCCTGGCTGTCAGCTGTGCACTCTCCTTCCCAAGGGCCTGACTGCTTGAAGGCACAGAAAAGCAAAACTTCAAAGGCCGGCTTTCAAGGCCAAGACGCAGAGCTGCACTTGCTTTAATCAGGGAGCTGCTGTCAAGAGGAAGGGGCCGTGTGTGTGAACAGGGGGAAACAATCACCCTTGTTAATCAGCCTGTCAAGCCGGCAGCCGTGTCCTTCAACAAAAGAAAACGACGACCCAACTTGAGAATTGCCACTAGCATCCTGGCAGACTTTTATTTTTCTTTGGAGGGGCCACTGCTAGTTCATCTGGCTCAGGGACTGACAGGGTGATTATCATTTATTTTGACACTCAGGAGAATATTGTGATGGGGAAAGGACAGAAATGTACCGTGTGGAGGACCCAACGTGTGTCTATCATGTAATTATCCTTTCTCTGCCATCGGGACGCACGATGCAAACACAGATGAGAAGCACCTGGCCTGGTGGAAATGACTGAGTCATTCTTAGAGTCCTGTATGTGGGCTCGGGCAAGGGGTGAGGCATCGGCACCACCCACAGGCAGTTGGAACAGCTGCACTTGTGTCTACCTGCTGCACATCAGCCCTGGGCCTGGCCTTGGTGTATGACCATGGAATTCAATTCCAACGAGGGGCATTGAATGAAAAGCTCAGAGGTGGTAGTGAAGCATGCATGGTTGTGAAAACTCTCAAGGCAAGTTGGCTGGTTGCTCACTCTTCTCTGTAGACAAGGTACTGATGGCTCCGGTCAGCGTGGAATGAGGCAAAGCTACCGTGAATGACAAGAATGCAATCCAACTCAAAGAACACTGATAGGAGACCTACTGTGTGTCAGATACTGAGCTTCCAAAGATGAATGGAACAGACTGTACCCTCCAAGAGCTCAAGTTTAGCACCATGTGGCCCATCATGTAAAGGTGTTCTTTAAATGAAAAGGTTCCATCAATAGCAAAGTTGGGGGAATGCTGCAGGTTCCACCCTCTCTTGGAGATAGGCACTATGTGTTTGCTCAATAAAGGCACTAGAAGTCCTGGGGATGTGGGGCGAGGTGAGAAACCTGATTGGCTGTGTTTGCTGCATATTTCTCAAATCTGTTTCTCTAGAGAACCCAAAGAATCTGATTTAGGATTTGGATCTTATTTAGGAAATGCTTGCTTAGGAAGTTTATGCAGCCACTGTGGAACCCTCACTGTTAGCAGGTGTGTCCAGCCATTGCAGAATGTGGACGTAGGAAAAACATGATCCAGCCTCCAGGGGAGGGGTTGGCAAGAGCTAAACAGGGTATTGGGCTCAGCAGATAAACTGGGATTCAGGACAGAGCCTTGATCCTAGAGGAAGTAGTACCACATGGAGAAGTGGTGTAGACCACAGAATGCGTGTGTGTGGTGGTGTAAAGTTGTGCCCTCCGTAGTAGAAACCCAACCTGCACACTAAGACTATGGGAAAAGTGGAGGGGAGAAGGGAGCGGGGGAAGCAGGGCACCTCGAGGATGAAGGGCACCGGGACTCGTCCCGCCCTACCAGGTTCCAGAATCTTTGGATGACTGAACTCTAAGCTCCTTTGTCTGAGGCCATTGCAGGCACTGCCGTGACTGGCTCAGAACCCAGGGCAGGGTTTGACAATAGGAGGCATCCTTCTCTGAAAGCTAATGTACCAGGCACTGTACCCAGTTCTTTAAATAGGTCGTCCCATTAGATCCTCGCTGCAGCGAAAGAGGAGAATGTTAATATCCTCATGTAGAAAATGGGGAAACTGAGGCTTAAGGAGAGTTGAGCAATGTGCCCATGGTCATGCAGTTAATAAAGACTTGAACCCAGACCTGTCACCCTCAGGTCATTTTCTTCAGTGCCACAAACCTACTTACGTGACTTAGGCCCTCTGCAGGCTCCACAGAGGTGGGACTTACTCAGAAGTGATTTCAGTTATGTATTCATGTCTGGGTTAAGACAAAGGCATGGCTTAAAGCCAAGTTCAATTGTTCCCTATAACAATTCATTAAAATAAAAAGCATCTTCCATGTAACCTTGGGAATCGTCCAGGATCTCCTTTTGTTACATCCTGTTATCAAATTTGTAAACACAAAGATATTCTCAATAAATTTCCTGGTGAAAACCGAAGATCCGTCAACCCGAGAGATCTTTTTCCTTCCTCTAATCATTTTAATGCATATGTCAGTTGCAAGCCATGATGACTTCATTTTTATACTCTCTATGACTTCAATTAAAGGCAGATTAAATAGGGCGCAGATCCAATCAATCAAGCATTCATTAGACGCTAGCTAAATGTGAGGCACTGGGTCAAGTATACTTAACCTGTGACTGTCTGGTGTGGAGTTGATGGGCTGAGGCCTCCTTCTATGCCTTTGGCCACACGGAGCTCACTATGGCACGTCCCTGGGTGAGATCAGGGACTGAAATCGGCCTCTCATTTCTCACTGGGGTCCTCAAGTTGTCTGTCTGCTTAGCTCAGGAAGGCAAATAGGTGTCACGTTTCATAGCAGCTCCCATGGACTGTGAGTGGCTTCCTGGACCACTGGGTTGAGAACAGGAATGGCTCAATGAGAAACAGAGGTGTACTGTTCACTGCTGTCTTCCAAAGGCAAGCGCGACTGCACCAGCCAAGAAGGTTCCATTCTTGCCCTGGACCCCTGAAGCTTGCCCTGCAACAGTTTCACAGGGCAAAGAAAACAGGGTAGATAGAAAATACACTTTAAAGCATCTGGCTGAATGGCAACATTGTGAAATTAACTGAGACTACTTAACAAACGATCCAACCCTTTGGGTGGCCAGATCCCCCTTGCTTGCCTGGTTAATCAGGCCTGATGGCTGATAATCTGGTTCCCATGGGGAGAAAACAAGCTGGCTTTGGTGACTGGAGAGGCACTGTTCTACAAGGGAGAGGAACACTGGGACGGCGGGTGAACCAGATCAATTCTGTTTCCTTTAGGCTTCAACATTTTCTATGGTGAATAGTCCTGCTAGAAACTGTGGGTCTAGTGCTTTGGTCTTTTGTCAGGTAAGTCACGCTTTGAGAGTCCAGAAGAGTTCAAAATCGGAAGATGGGGCCCCATATTCACAGAAGAGTAAACTGTGATAAAAAATTATGGTTAGGCAGGTCCCCATAAGCCAAATATGATAGCGATACAGTTGCTATTGGCTGTTGTCAAGACCAGCAGGCAAATTTGCCTGATTTTGCCCTAAACCATGCTTTTATTGGAACCTATAATTATGTTCTTTTTAAATTAAATATTAAGTGCAAAAGCAATACATTCCCCTTATAAAAATAACCAAAACATTATAAATTAGACCAATTTATTCCCTGATGACCATCCCAAATCCCAATCCCTCTCCCCTTCCTGAGATTTAACCACCCTCTGCAGAGTGAAGTTCACCTTTATAGACCTCGTTCTATGCATTTATGAACATGAACTGTACCTACAAAATATAAAGTATTGTGGAATTTTCTGTATGCGAGCAAGGTCACAAAAATGATATCCTATGGATAACATTCCATTCCACAACTTGACTCTTTTACTTAATAATATATCTTAGAGAGTTTTCTATGTTAGAGCATGTTAGATATACAACCTTTTTTAAACTGCTGCAAAATATTTCACAGTGTGGGGATACTATCATTTTAGCAATCTCCCTGTTGTTGGACAGGTTGTTTCCAAATTTTTCACCATTATGGGTAACCCTGCTGTGAACTTTCTTGCATAAACCCTTTGCTGACATGCGCAAGTGTTTCTTGAAAGTAGATACCAAGAAGGTGAATGTGTTGTTTTTACTATTTGCTGCCCAATTGTCCTTGACAGGCTATGCCAGTTCTCCTTCCTATTGGCCATATATAAGACCCATTATGTGACACCTTTATCCATCCTCGATATGATCAAATAGTCCACATGCTCGTTACAGAATTAGGTCCTGCTTGTCTGGGGAAAAAACCTACCCTGTTACCCTCGTCTTTATGTCCAAAGTGCCTAAAATAACGTGGCTGCTACATAGCAGTGCTCAGACAACATTTGCTCCCGTTTCCTGTACCTGGAATATCTTTTCCCTCCGGGGTCCCTTCTCCCTCATGTTCACATCTCCTCGCCCCTGGGTGACCACATCAGCGGCCTTTCTCCGAACCCCAGGCTGGGGGAGGTGGTTCTCCTCTGAGTTCGTGATGCCTGCTCTCGATGTGCCTGATGCAGTTTATAATTTTTCCCTCCTTATCGGCTCTCTCTCCTACTGATCTCTGAGTCCTGCACGCCAGGGTATGAGTCTTTTTGTGCCTCTATTTCCCCAACGCCCAGCCCAGGCACACGTAGTAGGCATTCAGTAACAGCTTTTAAAATGAAGGCCATCGTCACAGGGCCACATCCACAGTGCAATGAAAGCCCATGAAAATAAACAGCACATCAGCAGAAGGGAAAATTAAGCAGTCGCTCTGCTGAAGAGCAAAGATTTTTTTTCTTTATTTCAGGTCTTTTCGTGTGATGGAGTGGGGAGGGAAAGCTAAAATATAGCAAAGCTCAGGAAATACTTTTCTTTTTTAATTTGGAAAGTGATTGGCACATTCCTCCACTGCTGTCACCTGGGTGGGGAAGAGGCTCTGACCGTCGCTGCCCCCATGATAACCATTTCCTGCCCTCTGTCCTGCCCCCGTAGGGACCACAGTGATGCGGATGACAGCCATTGATGCGGACGACCCGGCCACCGATAATGCCCTCCTGCGGTATAATATCCGTCAGCAGACGCCTGACAAGCCGTCTCCCAACATGTTCTACATCGATCCTGAGAAAGGAGACATTGTCACCGTTGTGTCACCGGCACTGCTGGACCGGGAGGTGAGCTGAAAGGAATGCATTCTCTTTTTCATGAGACTAGAGTGTGGATTTCACACAAGGGAAGACGTGGGGCTTCAGTCGACAGCGCTTTATATTGTGCAGGCGGAAATGCGGTGTTTATACGTGGTTGGGCAGGGAAAGGCTATAAACGGAAATGAGATATTGTGTGACCCAGGAAAACACACACTCCAAAAGGCCAAATCACTTGGAACCGTTTGCATTTGTTCGACGCGATGCCTCTGTTTCCTCTCCACCCCTGTTCTTTAGGCCCTAGTGGTGCCGGCCTCGGCTCCAGCCGCCGCCTTTCTGCCAGGAGGGAGGGAGTGGGCAGGGAAGGAAGGGGGCTGCGTCCAGGGTCACCCAGGCTCTCCTCGTCGCAGGGTCAGTGGCTCTGCGCGCTTCTTTTCTTTTTCCACCCTTTGCTGCAGGCGTCGCTGTGTCCTCTGGAACCTCTCTCTTCCTCAGTCTCTGTTCTCGTCCCCTAGGCTCTCTCCGTGAAATCTCCTCCGTCTTCTAGGCCATATGTCACCAACAGGTGACCCACGGACGAGAGTCAGTCCACATGCCTGCTCTTTGGTTTTGCCCATGTTGTTTTTACATTTTTATAATTAAGGTCTATTATCAAAATATTTAGTTTTCAAATTTCTAAAAAAAAAAAATCCTGTTTGCA
>RJWJ010029781.1:0-20352 GCA_004363605.1 Indri indri | reverse complement strand
CAAGTTGACAGTTACAGAGATGTCTGGTCACCGCAGTGGTGTCAGCTACTCTGCAAGTTAAATTCTTTTTATACCTGGATTGTTTCATTTCTATTCTTAGTAGTTCATTGATGAAAGTCAGAAAGCAAAACAAACAATGAAGCAGAGATACAAGTTAAGAGGAACTTAAAATTTGTACTAGCTCTGTAAGCGTGTCTCCAGACGATTTCCATTAGGTTCATCACTTGCACTCATCTGATCAAAGTTCGTATTTACCAGTCATGTATAAAAAGAGAAAACATCCTGATGATCATTTCCAATTTGGCTTTTGCCTTATTGAGAATAAAGACTATCTAAGAAATGCTCATAAATAATGATCTAAAATATATTTTCTTATCACATCACTTAGAAACAAAATGTGAAAATTTTCAAAATAAGCCACCTGAGTTTTTCAATATCAAAATGAAAGAATTTATTGTTGGTGGTCATTATCAGGCCACAAAAGCAGTTTCTGGCTCTTTTTGATGCCAAAATATGTAAAATTTAAGTCTGGATATTAGTATACATTTGGTCCCCAAACAAAAGATAATATATATCATTTTTTAAATTTGCTGACAAATCACATTTTTTAATGTAGTTAACTTTAGAAAAATATGTAGACTGCAAAAAGTTTAAAAGTATCTGTGTATGTTCTGAATTTCTAATTTTGCTTTAAGATAAATTTGATAATATCTCTTTAAAAACTGATATAAAATATTTAACTTTAAATCAATTATTATATAATATAGAAACTTTTAAATGACTTTGTAAATTCCTAACAGATTTCTCAATATTACATACAACTGTGGAAAGAGTTGTTGAGTCAAAAAAGTTGAAAAACTTCCCTTAATTATCTTGGACCTCAAAAGGAAGAACTTGGAGAATAAATGGAACAAACATAGTTTATATTTTAGAGACAATGTGATGAATATGTCTTTAATTAAGCAAACTGACTTTATGTTTACATACTTTTAGGGCTTATAATATTAGCAAATGGATTTCAAATAAGCAATTATATGAGTTCTTACATAAAATTTTTTCTGAAGCCATCAGAATCAATAAAGAACAGCTCAGATTAAAATTTTTTTCAAGAAATATTTATGCCCTACCTTGTTTCAGGAAGGATCTAAAGCAGGTACATCTCCCGAATTGATATACATTTTAACATGTCAATTTTAAAACAGGAATTCTTTCACTTCTGTTTTATTCCTGCTACAAGTTCATAATCTGAATCTAATCATGAGGAAATATCCAAAATTAAAAGTTATCCTAAAAAATAACTGGCCTGTAGTCTTCAGAAAATGCCAATGTTGTGAAAGACAAGGTAGACTAAGAAACTGCTCCAGAATACAATAGATTTTAGGGACATGAAAATTGGTCACAACACATGATCTGGAATTTCACTATAAAAACTGTTATTGGGACAACTGACAAAAAATATAAATAAGGTTTCTAGATGAGATTTAATAGTATTGTATTAATATCCTGAGTTCAATTATTGCATTGTGTTTATGTAAGAGAATGTTCTTGTGCCTTTGTTTGGAGATGGGAAGGAAAGTGAGGGTGTAAGCAAGTATGATAACGCGTTAACATTTGAAGAGAATCTAGGTGAAGAGCATATGGGAATTCCTTGTCCCATTCTTGCAACATTTCTCTAAGTCTGAAACCTTATCAAAACAAACAATATAAAGAAAAGACAAAATAGGAATTCTTAATAATAAGGTTTAGATACCGTAAATGACAACTGTTCACTATTCTGCCTTCCCTGTTCCTCTTATGATCAGGTGGAGAGAGAAGCCTACCAAAAGGCAATCATAGATAGGTAAGGTCACTCTGCAAGGCAAAGACGCACAGTGACAGTCCCAACAGCCAGACTGCTAGGTAGACAGCACTCACTGTGCTCAGATGGACAAAGAATTAGGAAGCACCCAAATGTTTTCACCTGTGCATTCAGAGTCTGGCTCAAGAACCAGGAGTCAATAGTCTTAGGTTTAATTACTTGCTTTGCCTACTACGTGGCAGCAACCTATTATGATTCCTGTTTTGCAACATACAACAAAAAACCAAAGACCCACAACAAGGAAGTATTTTTCTCAAGGCCATTCAGTGAGCATGTTGCAGAGTCGAAACCACCCCTAAATTAACTGATCTCTAGCATATCACTTTATGCGTTGAGTTTGGCATCACCCGTGGAGTTTCTTTTCTTTTGCCCATTTCAAGTCCATCTCTCCTTTGTGCTTTCCTTAGACTCCCAGGAGGTCATTGTGAGCACCGGACCACTCCTACTCTTGGATACTCGCTAGACTGTCCAGGGAGTTCCTTCTGTGTGTGACTTTTTAAAAGTACAAGGGAAAAACCAACCCCATCATAGACTATTTGCTAGTCAATTAAATTTGAAAGGCGAAGAGTCTTAGGAAAATTTTTCTCTTCTTCAAATAATAAAAGGAGAATGAGTCACAATTACTTATAATTAGGTTGACGAAAGCAGGCTCAAAGAATTAGAGGACCTTGGAATTCTTCCTACACCAGATGTCTTGAATAAAAATAATAATTACAAAATTTTGTTCCTCTGAGCTATCTTAAACTGTCATTTTTTCAAAGATCTCATCACTACGCTGTAAATGAAGGAGTTAGATTTGTTCTCCTCAAACTTGAGGAGGACAAACTCTTTGGGTTTCCTTTTCTAAAGTGGCTTAAATAGTCAACAGCTCTGTTACATACCAAAGATGCAGAACGTTTGGTTCTAAAGCACAGTTGCTGTTCAAAGGAATCTGAAAATTCCTGAACTCTGGAATGGGATCTTCCTTTTGAAGCCGGTGGCTCCTTGAATGACCCATCCCCTGAGTATTTTCTGTAATCCCGTGTGTGGGTACAGCATCGGAACTCCTGGTCCTCATGAGAATGCCTTCTAGGATGGTGGTCAGATGACGTAATTCTGGAAAGCATATTCTGGGGATACAGAATAAAAAATTTTACAATATAGAGAGACTATACAATGTCAGCACAGAGGCAGAATGCCTGTAAACTAAACAAATTTCATGTTGAAATGAAATGTTATCTTCTTGATCAATGATCCTTCTCCTACAAAGAGGCAGCAGAATCAATTGGTTAAAAGATTAAGTAGAATATCCCAAGACTAGCTTCGTTGCTTGCTATTCCACCATTAGGACATTAACATGAAGCACTCCGAACCTTAAATTGATATATAAAAATAAATTCCAAAATGATTTTTAAAAATATTCTAATGAAGCCATGAATGTTTAAGAAATAATATAAAGGTGAATATTTATGTAATCTCTACATGGAGAAGGAATCTCTAAGCAAAAGAGCAATGGAAGAAGTCATAAGGAAAAAATTAATTGAACTATATAAAAATAAAGCCAATGAGTATCCAAAGCAACATAAACAAAATTAAACCATAGATGAAGAAACTAAAAAAAAGTGCTACATATTATTAATGTTTAATAAATATCCATCTCACACACACAAAGAAGCCATATAATACAATGACATCAATGTTGAAATTTCAGTTGGAAAATGAGCAAAGGACAGACAGTCTAGAGAAGCCAAACTTCTTGAAAGAATTATGACACTTGCTGTCTCAATTTCTCTCATTCTCCAACCCACTCCAATCTAGCTCTTGCACCCAAAGTTAATTTTGGTCAGGATATTAGTCTCCATATTGCCAAGTTCTGTGCACTTTTTGGTCTTTATCTTAATGATTCAGTAGCATTCAACTCAAGTGCCCACAGGACCTTTCTGGAAACACTGTTTCCTTGTCTTCTACCACTGCAACCTGTTGCTTCCCTTTGATCTTTCTGCCACTGTGATTTAGACATTTGTGTTTACTTTTTCCTTCTACCAGCTCATAACTGTTGGAGTCCCCCAAGGTTCTAGACTAGTCTTCTTTCCCTACCTTTCCTTTCTCACTTTTGCACTGTCTTCCTAAATATCTGATCCCTAGGCTTCAATTGCTAGCTATAATTTGATATCCTAATTTATATCATTAACCCAGGCTTCTCCTCTGAGCTTCTGCTCATTCAATGTCTCCTCTTGGTGTCCCATAGGCACCCAACTCAGCTTGTCCAAATCTGAACTGATCATCTCTGCTCCCCAAACCTGCTCCTCCAGCATCCCTTAACTCAGAAAATGGCACCACCATTCGCCTGGTTACTCAGGCCGGCAACTCAGGAGACGTCCTGCACACCCCATTGCTGCATGGGCAGATTCCATGGCTCCAGAGTCAAAACTATACGCTTCTTTCCAGCACCATTATTACTGCCCTAGTCCAAGTCATCATTATCTTTTACCCAGATTACAGCAATCGCCTCCTAAAAGTGGATATTGTGTATCCACTCCCACTAGCTTTATTTCATTGTGCCCTCAGTAGCCAGAAGGGTTAAAACAGCAGCAAACTCACACCTGCTTGCCTTTTCACTTTGTACCTCATCTTGCACCACTGCACCTCTTCAGTGACATAGCCTCGCTGGTCTTTGGTCAGTTCCTCCAGTTCACCTGCTCCTGCACAGCACAGGCACTGGCACAGGCAGTCCTCCCGCCCTTGACCTCATCCACCACCCACCCTTTCACCTCCCTAATCACTGAACATCCTTCAGGCACAGCAGAAACTGCATTTCCCCAGAAAGCCTTTCCTACCACTCTGATTGGTTCAAGTCCCTGTTAGATGCTCTCCTGGGATCTCGGATTTCTCCTTTGATATACTTATCACAACTATGATCAGTAATTTGGATAATTTTTTTTAATGTCTCTCCTATCCATTAGACAGAATGCTCCACCGGTGTACAGCCTTCCTAGAAAGGCTTTGGCAATGTGTGTCAAAGAGCTAAAATATCCCCTTCCTTAGATGTAGCCATTGCACATTTTATGGGCTGATTCTGCAGCCCCCAAAATTCATATACCGAAGCCCTAACCACCAGTAGTTCAGAATGTGACTGCATTTGGCCTTTAAAAAGCTGATTAAGTTAAAATGAGATCATTAGGGTGAGCCTCAATCCAATCTGACTGGTGTCTTATAAGAAGAGGAAATTTGCACACACAGAGTGACACCAGAAGTGCTCACTCGCAGCGGAAAGACCATAGGGGGACACAGTGAGAAGGTGGCCATCTGCAATCAAAAGACAGAGGCCTCAGAAGAAATCTTGATCTTAGACTTTGAGTTTCCAGAACTGTAAGAAAATAAATTCCTATTGTTTAAGCCACCCAGTCTGTGGTATTTTGATATGGCAGCCCTAGCAAATGGATACATGTGTCTGGAAACTTACTCTCAAAAAATAATCAGAAATATGGTTAAAGATTTGTAAAGCTGCTAAGATACCTAAGACAAATATGTATGTATTAGTCCATTTACTGCAGGTCAGTCATGGGACTAGGTGCCGTGGATAAGGCGGGGAGCAAAGCAGGCACAGTGTCCCCCTCTTGGAGCTTGCGTCTGAATGGGAGACAGATGCTGAACGCAGAGGGCCTATGACTGCATCCTCAGCTAAATGCTATAAAGGGAAAGGTCAAGGTGCAATGAGAGGTTAGAACAGGGTTGAACTATGTATATTTGGGAGGGTGTTGAGGGGCCCGGGGAGGGGGATCAGAGGGCTTCTGTGAATGCAGGAGGATTGAGCTACAATCTGAAGGAGGAGCAAGGGTTAATCAGGAGGCAGGGACTGCTTTTCGGCTGGGAAGATGAGCACCACAAGGCAGAGGCACTGCCACAGGAGGAGCTTGCTGGCATGAAAGGAAGCCCTTGGTGGGGATGGGGAGTGCAGAGGACCTGAGAGGAGCCAGGAGGGCTGCAGTGGGGAGACCCTGAGGGATTCAAGGAGGGCAGTATCACAAGATTGGCAATGTTCGAATATACCAAACTGCTATCGGAGGTTTTCTCTGTGATGTGCTCTTGTTTTTTCTTTCTCTTTTTTAGTATTTTCATAGTTATCTCTAGTGATCAGGAAAAAATAATAATTATGCCTTAAAATCTTGAGAGTGGGAATGAAATGTGATTTTGTACAAATGTCCTTTTCCATTAAGGAGCCTAAAAAGAATGGCAAGAGTTTTGATCTCAACAAAAATAAAGTGTCTATTCAAAACTCCTTTTCCAGTTTGTCTCTTTGCTTTGGCGTGTGTGTGACTTTGCGGGAAATGCATTAAAAGAGAATTCTAATTGGTTCCAGGGAGAAGCTACCCCATTAAAAATGTTTACTTGCCAAGCAAACTATTTTTGGAATTTTACATGCCCTTCGAATGTAATTTCCCTCAAAAAGACATGAAATAATGTCCTAAATAGCTTAAAATCAGCTTACCCATCAGTCTCCCACACTGTGAAGTGGGATCTTCTTGCACTGAGCTAGCCTGGGCTCCTGGGCTACATGGTGTGCGCTGCCTGCGGGTGCAACGACTCCCCAGTGCACCGACCCTCACCAAAAGACAGTGCTCTGGACAGCACAGCTGTCTCCACTGCGGTCCCAGAACAACGATCTCTGTCAGAGAAAAATCCTATGCACTCCCTGACCCCAAGTCATAAGTCCTCATTTAAAAAGAAATTGGGTTTTTATGGCAGTGAAACTATTCTGTAAGTTGCTATAATGGTGGATACCTGCCATTACACATTTGTCCAAACCTCTAAAACACACGATACCAAGAGTGAACCCTAATGTGCACTGTGGACTCCGGGTGATGATGTGTCAAGGTAGGTTGATCAATTGCAACAAATGCACCACTCTGGAGGGAATGTTAGTGACAGGGGAGGCTGTGCATGTGTGGGAGTATGGGGGACATGGGAAATCTCTGTGCCTTCTGCTCGGTATTGCTTTGTACTTAACATGCTCTAAAAAAAGAAATATTCTTTTTTAAAAGTGCCAATGAACTTAAAAGGAAGGGGGCAGGGGGAGTTGGTTATGTAATATCTTCACTTCAACAGCTTAACTACTTGATGTTATTTATTCTGGCTTTAATTGCAATCACCCTTCAGTTGTATCCCTCTTGCCCTGGAGCCAATGGTTAACAGCAAGATGAGACACAATAAGGAGAAAGATCCAGGTGCTGGGATAATAAAACCCATTTCGAGTCTTCATGCACAGTATGTACGTACCAGGAGCTCTGGGATACCAGGGACACTGGGGCCCATGTCCTTGATTGCTAACCTCAGAATAAATTCTATAAGGACGTGATTCTTACCCTTTTACAGATGAGGAAAATGAATTCTAGTGAGGTTAAGCCTTGCCTGAGACTTACATGACTACTGACTTTATTGGAGAGCCTAAGTATAAGACACCTGCTTCCTAGATTTGCAATCCTAAATCCTTTGTCTTCAATAGCAGCAACAGCTTCATTCTATTTCTATGTGAAACATCCTGTAAATGTGACTAGTAACAATGTGCCAATTTTAATAGAATTCTATTACAAAAGTAATAATAATCTTAAGGTCTTTAGGAATTAGTCTAAAAGAATTTTGTGAAGAGCATTTTTATCTTAGTCTATGGCTGGGCACAGTGGCTCACGCCTGTAATCTTAGCACTTTGGGAGGCCAAGGCAGGAGGATTGCTTGAGGCCAGGAGTTCAAGACCAGCCTGAGCAAGAACGAGACCCAGTCTCTACAAAAAACAGAAAAAAAAAAATTATCTAGGCTTGGTGGTGTGTGCGCCTGTAGTCCCAGCTACTTGGGAGGCCGAGGCAGGAGAATCGCTTGAGCCCAGGAGTTTGATGTGGCTGTGAGCTAGGCTGACGCCACAGCACTCTGTGGCATAAGTTCTGTTATGGACCGAATGTTTGTGTTCCCCCTTCCTCAATTCATATGTTGCAGCCCTAATCTCCAATATGATGGGGCCTTTGGGAGATAGGGTTAAATGAGGTCATGAGGGTGGTGGGGTCCTGGTGTGATAGGATTAATACCCTTATAAGGACAGACACCAGGCTGGGTGAGATGGCTCACACCTGTAACTCTAGCACTCTGGGAGGCCAAGGTTGGGAGAGCTTGGGCAACAGAATGAGACTTTGTCTCAAAAAAGAAAAAAAAAGAAATTTATTTTTCACAGTTTTGGAGGCTGGCAAGTCCAAGATCAAGGTTCAAGGTTCTTGCTAACTGGGCTCCTGGTGAGGAATCTCTTCCTGGAATACAGATGGCTGCCTTCTCACTGTATCCTCACATGATCTCTTCTTTGTGCTCATGTGGGGCGAAAGAAAATGAGCAAGCTCTCTGGTGTCTCTTTTATTTTATTTTATTTTCTATTTATTTACTTATTTATATATTTTTTGAGACAGAGTCTCACTCCATTGACTCTGGCTGGAGTATAGTGGCCTCATCATAGCTCACTGCAATCTCAAACTCCTGTGCTCAAGGGTTCCTCCTGCCTCAACTCCTGAGTAGCTGGTACAGATGGGGTCTTGCTCTTGTTCAGGCTGGTCTTGAACTCCTGACCTCAAGTGATCCTCCCACCTCAGCCTCCAGAGTGCTAGGGTTACAGGTGTGAGCCATCTCTCCCAGCCTGATGTCCTTATAAGGGTATTAATCCTGTCACACCAGGACCCCACCCTCATGACCTCATTTAACCCTAACTGTCTCCCAAAGGCCCCATCTCCAAATACCACCATATTGGAGATTAGGGCTTCAACATATTAATTGGGGATGGGGGAACACAAACGTTCAGTCCATAACAGGATTTATGCCATCTGCCAATCTTCAATATGAACTTACCAACTATTTTCCCATTGTAATATAAAAGAGAAACATTTAAGACAATGAAGGAAAGGGAAAATGAAAATCTCTAGAACTTTCTGTGGGAATTAACTGAAGGCATCTGGAAAAAATTTCCAAGTTTCAAGACTGTGGACAAAGAAGAAGATGAAGGAAGAGGAGTAAAGAAGGAGTTAGAGGAAGAGGAAGAGGGAGAAGGAGGAGGAGGAGGACGGGGAGGAAGGGGAGAAATTATTGTTGATACTAGGTACCAGGCACTGCCCTAAGCACTGTATATACATTACTCGTTGAATCTTCACAACCCCCTTCTGAGGTATATACTATTATCATCTATCCCATTTACACATGGGGAGTTTGAGGCAGGGAGGAGTTAAGCAGCTTGCTCAGAGCTATGCTGCTGGTAGGTGACGGATGCGGGAGGCCAGCTCCAGAGCCCTCGCTCCTAACCACTTCACTCTGCTGCCTTTCTAGCAACTCCTCCACCTTAGCACCTAGTAGAAGAGAGAAAAGTCCATAGAACATTATGCTAAAAGCTCCCCTGCAGAGTTCTCACTAGTGCCTAAATTTCTATCATTAGTTTCATTCCTTTGGATTAAGGAATTGCCCCCTATTAAAATTAAATACAAATGTAACCTGAAATACAAGAAGCCACTACCAATCATCAAACTTTATGGTACCCCTTCTCCCCCAACATGTGCGTGAAATTCCCCAGGGGAGCCATGCCACCAGCCCTGTAGGAAAGAATTCTCATTCTTAGAGTGGCCATCCTTAAGTTAATCAAGGATAAAAATTAAAATTTAGAATATCTTTTGCTGCTTTAAATTGAGAATATGGAGAGAGAATAGGAAATGGGAAAAGATAATTTTGAAAAAGAAACCTTGAAAAATTTGAGCACATTTTAGATAGGAAAGTTAAGAACCCAAGTACAGATTCACTTTATAAATATATAGCATTATATAAATGGAGAATGAAGAATTAGACTTCCTATTTTCCAGGACTCTGCCCTTATCACCTCTGGCTCCTCTGATTTATGTTCTGTGCCTACAGTCTTTCTACTCTCTTCAGTCAGACTGTGATATTTTTAGGCTTTTTTAAATTATTATTTTACCTTTTTTTTCTTTAGAGATGGGGTCTTGCGATGTTGCCCAGGCTGGCCTCAAACTCCTGGGCTCAAGCAATCCTTCCACCTCAGCCTCCCAAGTAGCTGGGACTACAGGCAGGAGTCATTGCACCCAGCTCAAGATTGAAAGTTTTATACCATGTTTTATCTCTCTGAATAAACACATGCTTTCCTCCTGTTAGTCTGATAATCATGAAATTCATTATTGACTCAGAGAATCTAAACGGGTTAATTCTGGCAAATGCCCACAGCAGAGATGAGCAGAAAAAGATGTCATAAAGTTACCATTTCAAATTTTATACAAAACACTTTCTGTGATTCCCCAATAGTTTAAGGCAAATAACATTGCAACCTAAAAGTGAATCCTCTAAATAGGATGGACTATCTCAGTTTTAAAAGCCTGACAGATGCTAAAGTTTATTCAAGAAACTATATTTTATAAACCATGTTTCTGCCTTTGCTTCCATATTTCCTGTGGCTCTAAGTGTACATTGTAATAAACAGTAACTCAGTTTTTCTCTTTGTTTATGCCTTGTTCTCACATCTAGAAACTGGATACTAATCATACTCCTGGTTCACATAGTATGAATACCTTACTTAATGTGGAACATAAGAGATTAGAATGAGAAGTGATAAGCCGGGATTTATTTTGTAACAGAACATGGAAAGCTAGAGCGAGAAGGGTTCTTGGAGATCATCCAGTCCAACACCCCTTCTTTTTCAACTAAGGAACCTGAAGCTCAAAGAGGTGTTGAAACTTGCCCTTTGTCCCTGAGTATCCAGTTGGCAAGAGATCTATTTTGAAATATTTGTGTCACAAAGAACGTTCATTCCTCAAACTTGCTGATCACCAAGAGTAAAAGAGGTTGCCTTACACACTTTAATATACCTCACGGGCATTATGCCTTTGTGAAACCTGGAGCTAAAAATAAAACAACATTGCCATAAAACTTACTTGGTCCTGGGTTGGTAGAAGCAGGGGATTGGGGAAGTATTCTCTGGTTGCTGGAATTCTACATGATTTATGAAAAAGAACAGCTGTATTATTGCTGTGTAACTGTGAAGCAGAAGACATATTTGTCTACTGTGCAATCTTCTAGCACCACAGTTGAGCCATGAAAACTGCTGCCTGTACTTGCTGCCAAGTCCACACCTGGTCAGGCCCCTCTTGAGAGCTTTCCTGGAGCTTTTTGCTCCCCAGACACTGAATGCTCTGCCTAGCCAGAGGAAAACACAGCTGAGGGCAGGAGAATTTTGACTCCCTCTCCCATCAGAAAACCAAACAGGTTCCCCGAAGAACAAGTATACCAAATTTATCAAAGGTAGTGATTTGTCATATGGAATCCCCAATTCCTTAGCAATTTTCAGCATTTCAAATGGAAATCACACAGTGATCCATAATGCTACACAGACTGAGTATGGCATCAAGCTTCTTCCCTTTGGTTTGAATTCTGTCACTCAGTGGGATTATCTCAGGTTTACCAGGAGCTCTAAATAGCAGTTAAAGATATCTTAGATAACTAAAAATGAAGAAATCACTACCTGTTAGAGGAAAACCAGGTACCTTAAAAGATAAGATAAAATAATAAAAGGGATTTTTGTGGGTATAAAAAAGGTTTGGAAGTACTGGTTTCAAACCAAAGAAAACTTTACACCAAAAGACTCTTCAAATAATTCTCTAAGAAAAACCCCCTCCCCAATTGCAGCTCTCCCCTGTTTCCATGACAATAACTCACTGGGCAGGGCAGAGAGGTTTTCCTGTGAATGGTGGCTTGTGGTCGGTGGTGGCGTTCCCGGAGTCCCCTCTCATCCTCCTCTCTCCAGCTGTGCCCCCAGAAGCTGCTCATCCATTTGGCAAAAGACACATCGTCATCGTCATCATCTTTGTGCTCCATGTGCAGGTGATTCAAAATACCGAAGGCCTGTGCCTAAATCTGACAGAGGGAAATATCACCCAACAAGGCTGACTTGATGAAAACCAGGATCTCCCCCAAAAGACAAAATGAAACTGATATTTTAAAATGGTCTCCGATAATGGCATCCTTGAAGAAAGATTTACTAAACAACCACTTCATCATCAGGCAGCCTTAGGCAATGTCTATTTATAAATTGTGCAGCCCACATTCCCCTCCCCCTTGTCTTTTTAAATTGAGAGGCTTTCTAATCCTTCCATTGCCAGGGCTTGTGCCTCACAGCCTAAGGGTGGGAAGCACAGTCCACTGCCTGGTTTTCCCTGTGCTTTGCTGGCAATGGCATGTGATGGCATCTCCAGCTGTCAATGATGATGGAGCATGACCCGCGCAATATGCCTGTCAGCTCCAGGCTAGCTCAGAAATGGGGCCACATGCAAGGAACAGACTAACTGCAGCTTGCAAGGTGGCCAGCTCCAAATATAAATAATGTACAAGTGTGTGTAAAATTTACAAATCTTCAGTGCACAGCTTGATGAATTTTTACATATGTATACCACCATGCAGGTGAAGGCATAAAACACTTCCAGCACCCCAACAGGCTCCATCTAGCCCACTTCCAATCCATACTCCCTTCAAAAGGTTACCATTCCGGACCTCTGTCACTACAGACTACTTTTGCCTGTTTTTGGACTTTCTTTCAATGGTGTTATACAGTATGTAGTATCTTGTGTCATTCAACTTTATGTCAGAGAGATACATTCATACATTTGTAGTAACATTAGTTTATACTGTTGCATTATACTACATTATATGAATGTCCCATGATGTTTTTTAATTTAGTCTACTACTGATGGCCCTTTTGTTTTGTCATTTGGGTTATTTCTAGTTGGGGCTATTATTAATAAAGTTTCTATGAACATTAGAGTCTCTGTCTTCTACTGGGCATTTCGGTATGTACTGGGCATTTTTTTCAAGGTAAATAGAATATTACGTTTATGGAGCCCATATTTTGCATCAAGTATGGAGCCACGTATTTCACATATGCTAATTTCATTATAACTAGTCCGTGACCAGGAGATTTGTATCCCAATTATGGATGAGGAAATTGAGTTTCAAATAGATCAACCCTTGCCAAGGTGAAAATAATACTAAGCAGTAAAGCAAGGAATAGAAAAAACAATGTCCAAAGTCTTTCCACCACTCTGCCCGTATCCCAAGAGACCTTTGGGAAATCTTGCATTTTTAAACAGGGATTCTTGGCCGTTTGCCATATGAAAATCCTTCCTTGAGCTGCAAAAAGATAGGCTTGATAACTATGACCAACGTTTGTAGAGCATAGTATCACGACTACTATGTTACTAAGAAAAAGTAACCAAAGTATAAAATCACTTGCAACATTTTGGTTCTTGCTTTAAATAGTGAGAAATGCATTCTTGCTACTTTGTAATATTTTTATTAAAGAATGGAGGAAACCCGCCTCTCAATGACGCAGATGAGAAAGGAAAAGTTAAAACTGTATGTCATCACTGTTCTCCTGGGGAAGCAAGGACCAGGTCTGTCCACAAAATGTGATTATGGATAAACCTCTTCTTTTCTATTCCTTCTAAGACAAGAGTGTCCTTTCTTCCAATTTCTGAAGTAAAAATAAATAAATCTTATGGGGAGGGGATGGAGAAGCTAGAGCAGATAATATCAAATATTACTTCAAAGCACTTAAAGGAAAATTAGTGGGACTGTATTTTAGAATATCTTTGAGTGATGTCCATCTCTTGAAGTTCAGAACCCTTCCCTTTCATGTCTTATAGACGGAACCAACTAAGGTATTGGCAAATGTGCAGAAAAAAAGCACATAGCTTGCCTGAGGCTGTTTATCTTTAGAATGATTTGCTTACAAGGTTGGCCCTTGGCTAGCATCTGGAAAATTGGTAAACAGTTTCCTACAATGATATAAAACTTCCTCTATATGATAAAAGTGGCTGTTATGCCTAGACTGTACACACGATGTAGCTCATGCTGAGCGCCTGTTTTCCTTCTGGGAGTCTAGAATTTTGGTATGTGCTGGGCAAAGGGTGTATCTTAGTCAATTCAGGCTGCTAAACAAAAAAACTATAGACTATGTAGCTTAAATAACAAACATTCATTTCTCCAGTTCAGGACGCTGGGAAGTGCAAGATCAAGGCACTGGCAGAACCAGTGATGGGTGAGGCCCTATTTCCTGGCTTCGTAGACAGTCAACTTCTCACTGTATCTTCATATGGCCAAGAGAGATTATCTCTTTCATGTCTCTTCTTATAAGGGTGCTGTATTAGTCAGGATTCTCCAAAGTAGGATATATATATATATATATATATATACACATACACACACATATATATATATATACATAATTCCTCATATGATATATGAAGAATTGACTCGTGCAATTATGGAGGTTGAGAAATCCCACAATCTACCATCTGCAACCTGGAGAACCAGGAAAGCCAATGATATAATTCGGTCTGAGTCTGAAGGCATGAAAACCAGGGATCCAGTGGTATAAATCCCAGCTTGAGGGCAAGAGAAGAGGAGATGAGATGTCCCAGCTCAAGCAGTCAGGTAGGGGAAAAAGGGGCAAATTTCTCCTTCCTCCACACTTTTGTTCTATCCAGGAACTCAAACAGATTGAATGATGCCCACCCACTCTGGGGAGAGCCATCTATTATGCTTTACTGGGTACACTGATCCAAATGCTAATCTCATCCAGAAATATTCACACAGAGACATCCAGAAATAATGTTTAATCTGGGCACCCTGTGGCAGGTCAAACTGACACATAAAATTAACCATCATAGGCACTAATCCCATTCATGAGGGCTCCACCCTCAAGGCCTATTTATCTCACCAAAACTCTACCTCTAAATAGAAACACATTGGGGATTAGGTTTAAACATATGAATTTTGGGGGACACAAATATTCAGTCGATAGCATGCAGTCCAAACCCTATGTGACCAGCACTCGATAAAAAACTCTGGACACTAAGTGTCTAATGAACAGGTAGACAACACTTCACACGTGTTGTTACATGGAATAATTAACGGAGGAATTAAGCACATCCTATGGGACTTTACTGGAATAGAGCTTTTGGAAGCTTGTGCCTAGTTTCCTCCAGACTTCACCCCATATGCCTTTTCCATTTTGTGTTTCCAGTTTTGCTTTATATCCTTTCAGTGTAATAAATCGTATCCATGGGTACAACTATACACTGAGTTCTAGCAAATCCCCACACTGAGAGTAATAGTTAAACAGGAGACCCTTACATTCCAGCTGCTGAGAATATCTCAGCAGCTGGAATGTTAATCCTATAAATGCTGAGTTTACTACTAGGAGTTTGAGTAAACTTGCAATGAAAAAAAGGAAGTTTTGTTTTAATGGCTTTTATTTTGTTGCTATTGCACCTGAATATATGATAAAAACTGATGTAAAATATTATATACTTATAATTTCATAAATGCTAGAGGCATTATCCTAATTAGGGAAAGCTGCCCAATAAAAACGGTTAGTAGAAAACATAACCTTCTCATTTTTGCTGCTGGTGGATGAGTTACAATTTAAACTCACTGAGTATTTGAATATGGAGATCTCCATAACTGATGATGGTTGCTATGCTTTGTGCCTGTTGGAGCCTATGGGAAAGGTAGACAATGTAGAAGGAGAGAGAATCTCCACCAAAAAATATACTTTTTGAACTTTAAAAAGCAATTTTCTCTTGGGTATATACCTAGGAGTAGAATTGGTGGGTCATATGATAATTCTATGTTTAACTTTTTAAGGAGCCACCAAATTGTTTTCCACAGTAGTTGTACCATATTACCTCCTATTTTTGTTGTTGTTATTATAGCCATGTTGTTATTTACAGCCATGCTCATGGCTGTAAAGTGTTATCTCATTGTGGTTTTGATTTCGTTTCCCTAATTACTAATGATATTGAGCTTCTTTTCATGTCTTTATGGTCGTTTGTATATTTTCTTTAGAGAAATTTCTATTCAGGTCCTTTGGCCATTTTTAAATTGGGTCATTTATCTTTTTGTGGTTGAGTTTTGAGTTATTTATATAATAATAGACCCTTATCAGAATATATGACTTGCAAATAAAAATAAATAAAAAACGGTTTTTAGTTTGCTAATAAGTTCTTGAAAAATCAGACATCTGACCCTTGAAGGTTGATGATTTTTAAGTTTAATATGCATATTTTTGAGTAGGTCCATTTGGACTCTAAAGCTGACAATATAAAAAGGTTTTTAAAAAGCTGCACTTGTCATTTTGACGTTTAACACAGCTGTTTGGCCCTGCAGCCTCTTGGCTTTGCTGCTGCTAAAGAAGAAAAGTTGCTAGCTTTTTTGGAATCCTAAGTTCACAGATCCTAACTGCCTGGAACTGATGCTAAACTAAAATCTGATACTATCGGTGATGGATGGTTCCAAGCTCTGAAAGTGGACATAGGCTCAATGAACAGAATTCAGACTCAGGGACTATATAACAGATTAGCTTATGACACCCCTCTGTGTGGCTATAAACTACAAAAATATCATGGATGCTGAATGACATTGGGTCACTTGCATGGGACCATTTTAACCCCAGCTACTGTTGGGACCACTTGCACCAGCAATGATTGATCACTAGAAACCTAACTGTCCATGTCATGGGGAGTAGGACTCCCCCATCCACTCCTGACAGACAGGACTCTTGGCCCCTTCTCAGGGATATCTCACCGCTATTAACTTGTGTTCAATTTGCCAGATTATTTGAAATTTGCAACAATGGACTGATAGTCTGACTCTGCTTTGCTTACTTCTCTCCTTAGTTAGGTAGTTTGCAGCTAAATGCAGCTGTCTCCAGACAGAGATTGAACTTTTCTGAGATGCTTCCTGAATAAATGATCAGGACAAAAAGAATGGGGGTTATGTAAACACATTCTGAAAATTTTTGGAAATTCAGGATTTTGTCCTAACCAATTTCAGAACATAATGTGTTTTTTTCTAGTCAAGTTACATAAAAAATTATTTTCTATGTAAATTCTTTAGTCCCTCTAGCACCCAATCCTTCCTGATAAAAGGTCTAGATGAGAATAAAAAATGACTGGGGAAAAATGTAAAGTTATCATTTCTGAATGAGTCACACTGATTTTGTAATAACAGAAAAAAAACAAAAACCCAGCATCTGGGGAGATCAGGGAAAACAGGGCATTAATAACCTGCTTTTCAGAGCTGCTCCTGAACACCAATGTTGCCTTTCCAAGATGCTGTGAGGTCTTGAATTCAACCCCATTGCTGAGCCTATGATCACATCTGACAGTTCTGACTATGAGTAGGGGGTGGCCCAGCTCCTACACTTTCCCAGAACACCTGCACACTCATGATGTTTTCCACACTCATGAGGCAAATGAACTGATGCCATCGGCAAGCAGAACTGATGGAAACTGACTACCTTTGGGGCAGTCCTTCTAAAACAAGGACTCAATTGAATTATTTGCACTGGAGAGGGAACTCCAGGGCAGGAGGCCCCACAGTGGGAAGCCAGACTGGGAGCTCTATTCACCTGTATTACCTGCCTACCGCATATCCTCATTGGGGTGACTTAACAATTGCAAGCTCTTTGTTTCTAAGGGTACTCTCTGGGGTTGAACTTGTGTGTACCTTGGCTGTCATGGACTGCCTCAGGCCTGCAAGGCATGTAGGTCGGCTTTCACTTGCCAGCCAGAGTTGTGCTGTGCTTCAGTTGATGCCTCAGGCTAGGTTAAAAAAGGGTTAACACAAACACTTAAGGAGAAAGCCACCTGGCTTCCTAAGATTAACCTGTAGAGTTAATGGGATTTGTTTTAATTGGCTAAATCCAGGAACCCTGGGTTTCAAATAAAGTCAATACCGCAGGTTGGCTACACCCTGCATCATAGGGCCCTACTGATATCAATTTTGTTATACAATGCTTCGGCCAAGAGGACAGACTGCAAAAAGGATTAATATAGCAGGCCTGAAACTGCTTATCCTATGAAAGTCCTGCTTATCAGCTGGCTTTGGCGGGCATCTGGGAACTCAGCTGGTAAACAGTTTCTGCAGTAATATAAAACTTTCCCTAAATTATAAGAGTGGCCTAAACTGTTTGTACAATCATTGTGGTTTATAGTGAACAACTGATTTTCTTCTGTGAATTCAGAATTTTAGCACATGCTAGCCTGAGTGTGCCTACATAAACAACACCCAATAAAAACCTTGAGTACTGAGTCTTTATTGGGCCTTCCTCGTAAACACTTGCTTTGTGCATTTTGTCACAACTCATTGCTGGAGGAACTAGCATGTCCTGTGTGACTCCATTGGGAAAGGACTCTTAGAAACTTGAGTCAGGTTTCCTCTAGACTTGCCTATGCACCTTTTCTCTTTGCTGGTTTTGCTCTGTATTCTTTCACTGTAATAAATCTTAGCCAAGAGTGCAACTCTATGCTGAGCCTTGTGAGTCCTTTTATCAAGTCACCAAACCTAGGGGTGGTCTTAGGGAACCCCAATACAGAAAGGAAAGGGAACTCTTCAAATCTTTGACCAGAACTTCTCCCAAAGCAATAAGATATAAACCTACCCCAGAAAGAAAAAGGATTTGGTCTACGTTACGGAAAATTAGAACACTTTGTTTCCTAGTTAAGCCCATTTCTTTAAAAATATCAGGAAATGATGGCTTCCTGCTCTGCCTGGGCAAAGATTCTTGTAAGAAACCAGGGGCAGCGAAAGAACAGCAGCAGCAAGTATCAGGTTTCAGCACCAGAAGAACTGCTCTTCTGGCCTGGCCCAAGAGAAGGCCCCACCCCACTCTTGGAGCCCAGCCACCTGCCTTCCCCAGCAGGGGGCCTGGACATCTGCCTTGAGGAGATGTCGCCAGGGGCATGGGACCAAAGGGAGCTGGCCTCTTGACCCTGTACAAAGGCTCTGCTTTGTCAACCACACAGCATATACCCAAAAGTTCTCAAGAGGCTGAGATAGCTGCAGTTTTCTAGAGTTTGAGTGTGTTTTCTTATCACGCTTAATGTGAAAGGAAGACTTCCTCTTAGAGGAGAAGTTTGTAGTGCATGCGTTCTCAGAAAGCAGCCATACATCATGGGTGCCCCAGTAATCAGTGAAAATGATCCTTGGGCTGTGTGAAAATGAACTGGCTTTTCAGTGTTCTCTGCCACGTTCACATTCTGTCTCCACATTCAGGAGACTAGGCAATGACGAAAAGATTTTTCCTTTATTAATTCTCTCAGCGTTATGGCCCTTGTTGTTGCAGTACTTTATTTCTTCATTCCATCTTGTTTTCTTAACACTTAAGGGGAAGAATCATTCCTCATACTGCTTTCAAGCTTGACTCAACCAGTCACATCTGGAGAGAAATGCTATGTCCAGAAGAACTAAGCTGCTACATTTTTTAATAGTCAAAATACATCCATGTTGCATTACTGATCATGGGAATAAACAAATAAAATGAATATATCAATGGTTTCTAGACAGTTTTGACTTGCCAGAAAGCAGCGCTTAGATATTTGAAACTGTGTGTGATGTTCTATTTAATGACCTGATTGTCGGAATGTTCTTTGGTAGACAACATGTCATAATATAATAAACCACTTCCATGTATGTTTTCAAGTTACACTGTGAAGTTTGCCACCCTTTTGATGTGGTCATCAAAGACACAGATTGCTTGTTGGTTAATGTGTCCTAAAGCATGTCCCTGAGTGTTCATCACTATTATTTTTTATTCTAAAAAGCTATGAAACTTATTGTGAAAACTATTTTTAAAATATACCACTGTTGGTATAAAGAAGATGAGGGAAAGACAGATATGTTTTCAGAGATTTACCCCCAAAATATTGGTTATATATATACCCATTTACCTTGACATTAAGCATCATTAAATTCTGCAGGATTTTGGCTAATGATGAGCTTCGCAATAGTTAAAGTTGTTAGATGTTAGAACAGGTTTTGAAGAGCTAATATAGTATCTCTTCCACAGGAGACCTTCAAATATAGCACTGATTCTCAGCTGCCAAAGATGCCATCTGTGCTGCTTTGTCTCCAGAGGTGTTATTAATTGGTTGACCTCTCAAGATCTCTTCAATCCCTGGGCACCTATTCCTCTAAAACAGATTGAACTACTACTGCTAAAATTTACTGCTATGTAAAAACTTCATCAGATCAGCCCGTCAGTGTGTTATACTTCAGAAAGGGCTTCCTACAGTGTGAAAGAGCATAAAGGTAATGTCTCAGCACTTTCTTTGGAGTCTCCAAGACTCTCCATAAGAAGTGCTTCAGAGAAGAACTGGGAGAATTAAGTCCCATGTGTCTCATATCTGAGAGGGACAATATGTTGCAATTTACAATAAAGGAGTGGATTATCACATGCCACAAAATACTTGACATTTAGAAAAAGAAATTGCAGATTAAAGTTTGAGTTAAGAAGCAATGTGAAGTCTTCAGATGGTTAAAACAAGAAAACATTAATGAAGCTCCAGAAAAATCTTTTCTGAGAATCAAATGTCATATACTATTAGTATGAATAATGTCTTTCTGGAAATAAACATTGTAAGATGTATTTAAAAGCT
>RJWJ010029780.1:0-20363 GCA_004363605.1 Indri indri | reverse complement strand
CACAAAAAGAATTATTTCCAATATCGGGCCTCCATACAAAAATGAGGGCGGTGATGATAACGAGCCAAGTATTTAAAGAGCAAGGGAGGGATCTGTGACGCATAGAACCTCAGTGTTTAAAGCTGTTCCTTGATACCGGAAACACCCTTCCAAGTAGTCACCCAGTCTCTACTTGCATATCTTCTGACAACAAAGGCATTTAACGTTATTCATTATTTGCAAGCTGAAATGTCTCCCTATAATAGCTATCCATATCTTTAATTCACCTCTTATAGCCACAGAGAGAAAAAAAGTTTAATCCCTTTTCTACATGACAGCCCTGACAGTACTGAATGATATGTATCTTGTCCAATCTGAGTCTTCTCATCTCCATTTCTAGAGCTGTGATGTTTTAAAACAAAACTCACAAACCGTGCCTTTGAGTTCCTCCATTCTCTTAGCCATTCTGCTTACTACATCCTTCAGTTTATTTAAGTTTCTCCTTCTTAAAGGGTTCATCTAACTGCACCTTTGGTGTGCCGTGACCTGTGAAATGAAGTCTCTCTCCTTCTCTCTCTCTCTCTCTCCACCCGTCTCGTTATGTGGCGCTTTCTTTAAGAACTACTTTCAGGTACATCTTCCACAATACTGTGTTTTGGGACTCAAGAGAAGGCCCTTGCATTGATCTTTGCTAAACTTGAGTTTGCTTCTGGCTTTTTCAGAAGTTTCTGGATCCATTATATATTCACTGACCATCTGAAAAGTGTCCAACACAACAGACCTGAGCTACAAGTGCTCTAGCAGCCACCTGAAACCATCTAGATGGGCACCAGTCCATTAATGAGTGTCTTTGTCTGGAGCTGTTCTCCAAATATTATACAGCCTGTGTTTCCATAAGGTCAACATGGCCAGTAACAACCTTGCCAAATACATAAATGCCCAGCCGAAAATCACATGACCTATGTCTAATGAATATTGTCCATCTTCACTCTGACAACTTGTCTGAGATATCCCTGTTACAATATCCCTATTGCAACTTAATTCTCCAGCCACGTGAATTAGGATACGGACTCTGCACTCACAGCAGTACAGAGAGATTTGGGAGTTCATCTGCATTCAAGCTCCTTCCCTTCATCTAGTAAACAGGGTGTGCTGAGAAAGACCATATAGACTCTCTGAGCCTCATCTTGCTAATTAAGACAGTGGAGTAATTGCCTGCACCTCTATTGTATATATTTTTTAATTTGGTTGTTTCACAATTTGTGTGACATTTGTTTAAAGCAGCATTTTCTCTTTAAAGTGTTCGATGAATTTCAGACTCTATCCACAGAGTGATCTGAAACAGAGGATATCAAATATCCTCACCAGTGCAGAGGCGCAAGGTTTGTACCACACTTAAGGCATTCAGACACTACATTTAGTCATTAAAACCTTTGTCACCTGTAAAGAAATATTGTTACAAGGCATGGTGATAATGATGAAGATGATGATGAAGATGATGATGATGCCCTGATATGCAAACTGAGGCTTACACCCTGAGGTCTATACCCAGAATGCTTCTGCAGTTGGAATAATTTATGTCACTCATCTGGCTTCTCAGAGTATAAGAAATTGTATTTATAGTCATGCCAGGATATTATAATGTGTTTTAGGGTAGTCGCTAGGGTAACAAATGCATTTTATGGGGAACGTGGATGCACCTCAAATCCACACTTCTCTCAGCAAAGGACTAGATTCAAAGCCTATGTAATTCTCAGGAAACAAAGTTACATAGTGCCATTGTTAAAACAGAACTCATTTTTCTAGAAGCAGAGCAGCAGGCCCTGCTGTGTTGTGTGGAAGACTATACTCCTACAAATAGAGGAGAAATCTAATGTTATTTTGTCTTAGGCAGGAAGTCTTAGAATATGGGGGCAGAATCCCAACTTTTAACATATTTATTCATCAATAAGTTTCAAATACTCACACGGGCACATCAGATAGGTCTAGTCACTATTTGCATCACCAAACAAGAGCCTTTATTCCAGGCTAAGCCAGGTCAGCTCCCAGTCCTCAGCTTCAGGCATCCCAACCCTGTTTATTGAAACAGTCTTGCACCTTTTCTCTTGACCTTAACCTTAACTTCTTGCCTCACCTCCAATTCTGCACCCACCCAGCTCTTGGCTGTTTAGCCTTGTCTCCTTTCATGGCCCTGTGCCTGCCCCTTCCACCTGAGGATCGATTTAGCTTCTTCAATTCTAGGCCATCTCCCTACCTGATGAAACCTTAGCCTGCAGCTCATCGTCAAAGATAGTCTCCCTGGTTACCTAACAGTGACCTTTCACGTGAGAGGTCCACAGATTTCCCCTGAGAATGGCCAGCTCTTGCCAGAGAAAGATAAGAAGCAGTTACAGTAAGAATTGCATAACTTTTTATATTATCCTGGCAACAATCTTATGGGGTAGGAATCATTAGTCTTGTTTTATAGATGGGGAAGCAAACTACAAATATTACAGTAACTTGCCCAAGATCATTGTTAATAAATATTATTATTCCTTGGTATTATGTTAGTTAGATTTATGTTAATGATATTTATGATCCTATTAGCTAGCATTTGTTGAATACTTATGCCTTCAATAAGTATTTTTTTCACCTTATCCTATAAAGTCCTCAGGCTACCCTGTAAGATAGTGCTATTATCATGTCCACTGTATGTGTTCTTTAGTGTCACACTCAAATGTCCTCTGTGTGAGTGACAACCTAAATAAGAGATGTTAAATGCTAACTTTTCACAAGTCTCCCTCCATGGCCAACCCAGGAAGCAGAGCGTACAAAGTTTCTGCTTTCCTGGAAATAGTAAGCTAAAATAAGCCCTCTGCTGCCTGAATGGACCCTTCGGGGCCAAGGGGACCCCAGAAACACCTAAAACCCGAGTGTCCAGTCATGATAGAATTGGAGAGATAAAGCACGATTACATGCATACGATTTCCCTTCATAAATATTCATGACTACTCCTATAGCTTGTTGAATATGTATATTTGACCACCCCACTCAGTATAAAATCCTATTCCCTTTTGTCTCTTCTTTGAAGCAAGTGTGCCTGGCTTCTGGCCAGGGCTCTGCTTCCCAACCTGCTGGAATGGCTGCCCAACAGGTTGCTACCCTTTATGAGAAATAAAGTTCTCCTTTTTCCAAAATATAGACCTCATTAATTTTTTTAATTAACACCTAAAGCAAATAAAATCTATTTATATCTACAGTTGCTCCTCTAGTTCCCCATTACCAGAAAGAGAGTCATCTACCATTAGTGAAAGAGGTCAGAATAGGACCAGAAGGTTTTGACACACTATGATACTATTAAATATATGTTTTCTCTTACACATCATCTCACACAATTAAATAGTTAAATGGCAGTGTGTTTTTAGAATAGGAGAACTCAACTATGAGTCAGATTCATATAACTTCATCATTCCTGATTTAAATGTACCCTACCACCCAGATCAATATATTTATCAATTGCTTTCTGATATCTAACACTCCTTAGTCTCTAATTTCCTTCTACTCACCTGCAGAAACTAAAGTATGCACCAAACACCATGAAGCAAAAGTTGACACAAGAATGAAATTTCCTGTGTCATATTTGTGACAAATACTGCTATTTCCTACCCAGGAATTTCTCCATTTCCTTTCAAATGGGATGTCAACTTTGTTTAACTGGCAAAGTTCCCAGCTCTGGTGAATACGTTCTTAGCCAATAAATTTTTAGCCAAGCTTTGTGATGCACATTCTCTTTGCTAGTTATTGGTCTGAAGATTGGGAAATGGCCACCGGAGTTTCCTAAGGATGACTTCATTATCTTTTTGAGGAACGAAATAAAAATGATAGCAAAGAGACCTCTCCTTTCTTTCTGCAAACTCAGTTGAATGAGAATAAGCTTTCATAGCTATAACCATGCAGGGACAAGTCTAAGAATAAGCAGCCAACACTCTGCAGCTGGCATGTCAGATCATTAAAGAGCTGGGTATTCGATATTAGTTCAGCACTGCACAAAACCTACTGTCCCAACACGCCTGTCTCCACCATTCTTCCTATGTGAGATAATTTAATGCCAGTAACACTTAAGTCTCATTTAGTTTCACTTTCTGTTTCTTAAAGTGAAAAAAAAAAATAGGCCTTTAATTTAATCAATGCATGTTACTAGTTGCAACTGAAGAGAAGGCAGGACAGCCTGAAGCCTTAAGAGGCAGTCTGAGTCGGCCATGCTGCCGGCAGCCAGAGCGGCCCCCATAATACCTACCATACTAAATTACTGAGCACTGAACTCTGATCTTTTCCTTTGTCCAAAAAAATTCCTTTCTAAGGGGGCCTGGTGGGACACGCCTACAAATGACAAAATCTCAGTAAACAGGTTTCTATGATGTGGTTTACTTCCCAACCTGATTGTGGTAGAGCATCACATAAAAGATAGAAGACCCTTATCTTAATTCAAGCATTCTTTTCTGCTGATTCCTAGTTTTTTTGACAAAGCCTGACTCTTTCAGCCAATTGTCAACTGAAGAAGCCCTAAATCCACCTATGACTTGTAAGCCCCTACTTTGAGATGCCCCACTTTTTTAGGCCAAACCAATGTATGCCCCTCCATGTATTGATTTATGACTTTACCTGTCTCCCCAAAACGTATAAAACCAAACTATAACCCAGCTACCGTGAGTCCACTTGCTCAAGCCTTCTTGGTCATGGCTCCTGGTCATGGTCCTCAAATTTGGCTCAGAATAAACCTCCTTAAGTTATTTTACAGAGTTTGTCTTCTTTTCCGATGTTACTGTGAAAAGGAAATGGACATAACACAGTAATACACACCTGATATATAACTAGTTTTAGATAGCTGCTAAATGCTAGTTTTCTTAATTTCCTTAGAATTATCTCCCACAGATGATGAAGCATTGTTCTCATCTCATTTAACTAAGTTTACATGGTATGACAAAGGGTACAGGAAAGGCAGGAAAATCCTCTCTCTCCATGTCTCCAGGAATTCCTCTGATGAGATTTTTCAAAAATATCCTCTGTCATTTTTCACTGATGCCACTTTCTATTTCAACCTTTCCTGTCCTAATTCATGAACAGTGTCCTACCATCTGTAAAGAAAAATCCACAAACAATTTTCAGAGCTTCCACCATCTGGCTAATTCTGCTGGAAAACTGTAAAATAAACCAACAGGTAGTTAAAGCAGGTATTGGTGAAATTTCCCTGTCCTTCGTCTTTCTTTCTTTTAGCATTTCTTTCTAGAAAATTCAGCATTTCAGGAACTCATCTAGGGAACATTGGACCAAGATCACAGATCCATTCCAGTAGTATTCCTCTGACTGGACACCTTTAAGCCTGTCCAATACCCAATATAAGTAAGCACGAGAGATGCCCAGGCTTTGCTGCACAGGCCTTGCAACTTTGCAAACCAAACTTTGTCCATCCCATTCCTCTCCAGTTTTGGTCTGACCTTAGGCATAGTCTCCCACATGAAATCTGTTCCTATCCAGTTTTGTCATCTGAAAAATAGGGCAATTAATATTTTCTGCCTCATCAAACTGATGAAAGGATTCACAGATTGTTGAAAAAGCAAAGTACTTGTCACAAAGACAACTCCAATGGCTCAAATACCACTCTTTGAGACAAGAAGACCACATACATATGTGGATTCCTTCTTCCCCAGATGTGATAAATGTATAATGCAAGTATGAACCTCTTGGTGAAGAGAGTGTCCTATTGAGTTTTTGTTACCAATCTTGGCCTCATGACTTCCAATCTTGACTGACAGGCATCCTGATGAGGCTAAAACCAAGAATATTTTCTCTGTCTGCATCCTTAACTTGCATTCCCATTGTGTTTCTGCTATGCTTTTTGGCAATAGTAAGTACTACTTCCTAACAACATATTTTGCCCAGGATAAATTTTAGGGGCTAGGGCTACTGTGATAAACTTTAAAAATATGGGGCACTCAATGACTGGACATTGAACTAATAACTTTGAAGGAACTATATTCTTCCAAGTGCAAGACTGCAGAAAAAAACACCAACTCCACCTGGCATAAGGAACCCTGCTAGAGGACATGGAATAGATTGAGGCTTGGGTAAGACAGATCTGGAACTTTGGATTTTTTTAGACTTTAACTTTCAGAACCAAGTGAATTGGATTTTAGACCTTACTTCTTTTGGTCTTTAATGTGTTTGGATTTCAAATTGCAAGGGAATTTAATCTTTGAACTAAATTTTCTCCCTTGGGATATCATAATGGAAGAGACTTATCCTCCAAATTGGGGCATCTCTTCTGAATCAGCATCTAAATGTTATCTGCAGAACCCTTTATTGAATAATGCAGCTCCAACATATAAGATAGGATGGAAAATAATATAGCAAATAAAAATTTTAGCTTTGGGAACAGAGTGGCTGTGGGGTTCAATTTATTTAATATTTTCTTCTGACCCTTTTCAGAGCCTTCTAGGGGAAGATATTATAGTAAAAGTATTAGGAGGATTCTCAAAGAAACAGTGGTTGGTATTGGAGGAGCAGCCTCTTGGAGGTAGAAGCAGAACTGTGCTAATAGCACCTAATCTTCCCTCCTAGAGAGTAAACACTCTCCTTGTTTAGCACAAGGTTAATGGTTGAGTTAAGAAAAGCAGCAGCCGAGGAATGTTAGAGGGTTTCCAGTAGAGGAGGTTTCCCTTACGTTCTCTTTCCCACCTCGTAATCCTCCCCACACAGGTGAGAACAATTACCTGGTGGATGAACAATAGCTGTTGGTCTACATTTCCATATTAGGTGGAGGTAATTTATCAAAAGCCCTAGACATGGAAGATGTTGTCTCTTTCTTCTCTCTCTTCTTCCATGCAAGACCTGTGGTAGTCTGTGACTCAACGTTTCCTTTGTCAAGACCGTGTCCAGTGGGCATGAAGTTGGCAAGTCCATATGGCCCTCACACTGAAACCACAGTGTTCAATACCAGCTTATATTAATGATAATCTTGATTCCATCCCCCTTGATCCTTTGTCTTGTATCTGCAGTCATGCGGACCTCACACAAAAATATGGGAGTTACTAGCCTCTCCCTCCAACTCCAACAGCCTGTGCGTTAGCCAGTTTCTGTTTTCTCTGTCTGTATCTCATACTCTTGTTGTACGTCATATTTCATCTCATTTCAGTGCCCATGTTTTCTTGTTTGTTCTTGAGAATACACAGTAGATGCTTACAAAATTGTTGTTTTCTATTGTGACTCACTATCAGAAGAGGAATCCTATTCCTAGGATTTCTTGGGGTTAGAAGCCCCTAGGTTTCTCTTCCATATGTTTTCCTGTTGTTTGTGTTGTTGCCTCTTACCCTGAGCAACTTGCAATACGCTGAGTGGGAGTAGAGCTAGAGTGAGGGGAGCAGAAGAAAGGAGGATGAAGAGAGAAGAAAAAGAAGAGGGAGGAGTTAAGGGGAGGGAAGGGGAGCAGGGAATCCTTGCTGCCTCAGAAAAGAGGTCCACAAAGAAAGTTGGGAGTTTCCTGGTCTTTTTGCTGGAATCTGCTAAGGATACCTTTGTCCTGTCTGGCTCTACAGTTCGGTTTCAAAATCATAATAAACGTTGGCCGACAGTGATGCCTCAAGACAGGACCACCCATGCTGTACAAACAACGTAATTCCTCATAGGGTTGACAAATCATTGAACAATATTTGTGGTTCTTTCAGAAGTGATTTTTGAAAAAGAAGACTCAGGAAAGGATAAAGACAGTATAATGGGTACGACTTTCAGTTCACAAACTAGGGCACAAGAAATGTCCTGTCCATATTCTGTTCAAATGATTTTCTGACTTCAAGTTCCCATTCAGACAGGCTAGTGAGCATGACTTAGCCCGGTTGTTTCTGGAGATCCCTTCTCTGCCCTGCACAAGCCTCACTTCCAGGGTCTTGAATTCTGCCAAGGCTGAGCAGGGCAAAAGGAATCAGTCATCACATCCTTAATTGCTTGTCTGCAGTTGCCCTACCATGTGGCTTTAATAGGACATTCTGTCCCTCCGCCTCCACTTGGAACACAGGGAACATCTGCAAGACACCCACAGCTCCACCTGCCCAGAAACCTGGGCAGCCTTTGTCTTGTATCTGGCTGCCTCTGTGGTATTGCTGCCACCACGACAGCATAGGATCCCTCTTCTCTCACAACCTGTAAACCCCTCTCTCCTCTTCCCCCAGCCTGGGCAGATCCTGAGCCTAGGCTGTCCGTCTTCTCTAAATTGCCATCAAGCCACTCCTTCTCTATACACAGATAACCTCCCTAAGGACATGAGGATGTACAAACAAAAACCTGATCTATTTTTTTTTTATCCTGTGCTTGCTTCAATGTGGGGAAAGAAAAGAGGAATATATCAGTAGAAAAAAAATGATACTACAAAATATCCACCAGCCACCCACCATCCCAACCACAAACACCCTCCTCTTACCTCCACCTGCTCCTCTGTCCAGTACATTTGTTGTTAATCACATACAGCATCAATTGCTGGTTCCCACAGTTGTTAATTTGCCATAATGAAGGATTAAATTAAGTGTAAAGTTTTTAAATGATAATTGTGTTTTTCAAAAAACAATACATGTTTACTTTGGACACTGGAAAATTCATAAAACTATAGTGAAAAAATAATAACCCACAATCCTACCAGCCAGAAATAAACGTAGATGGCATATGCATGTGTACATCTGGGTAGCTTTCAAGAATTTTTAAGTGGTAGGTTAGCTGAGTTGGAAATTAAGAATTTTGTTTTTCTTCAGCTGTAAGAAATATTATAGCCAATATTTCCATTTCAAAACTCAAAGATTTGGCATATAATTTGGAGCCCAATGTTTTATGAGGCTACCTTTATTGTGGAATATTCCTTTTACTAATATAAAATGATCATGTTTAATTTTTTAATTTTTGCTTTAAATATGCTTTTAATATATCTACTGTCTTCCTTGATTTTGTTCATGGTTTCCTAATTTTAGTTAATACTATCAACTTAGTTCCTTTGTTTTAATATTTCTCTTTGTTTGAGAGTCTTTGCTTTTAGTGGGTAACTTTATTCATGACAGACATTGTCACAATTTTTGTATGGTCTTACTTCCACTATATAATTTCTGCTTCCTTATCATGAGAAGGGAACATGATAAACTGAAAGCAAACATCATACTTACTGATGAAACACTACAGATATCCCCATTAAAATCAAACCAAGAAAAGAGGGTTGATATTTCCACTCCTTATAAGGTTCAGCCAGTGCCATAAGACTCAAGGTGGACCTACGTACCAGGTGACGTCTTTGACAATAAATGTCATGATCACATTTCACTAATAAGAACAAATGGAATTATTATAGGAGGTGAGCACACTGTGATACAATCTATTGTAAGATCGGTCCATCTTGTCAGGACCAGGCATTATCTCTTTGCCCGAATTTTAGTCATCAGCCTCTTTAGACTTTTTCAATCCAGACAAACTATGCTCTCATACTACTGATTACCAATTCCAATGATTGGTTTAGCATGCTTATTTTAAGGTAAATATATTTAAGGGAGTTTAATAAATTTAGCGATAAACAAAGATTTCCCTCACATTAAGTGAAAGATCTGATAGAAACTGTTATTCATAATTTGGTGCACCTTCTCCTACTCTTTGGACTACAGAACGTAGTCCCACCTCCCAGGTGTCATAAGACACTGTCTCTCTTTGTCCTTCCTAAACTGCCTGTTTTGTCTCCAATTGTGCCATTATTTACCAGCCCTGATTATTTACTATTCTCCAAATGACCTAAGAACTTTTATATCTTGATGACTTTACTCAAATTTTCAAAAAGCATGCTCCTCTGCCTGTCCAACCGGAAGACTTCTATTCATTGCTACTGACTTCAAATATGTTATTTTTTGTGACTTCGCCTTTCTTTTCAGTAAAAGTAATTGTTTCTTCAAGTTTGTTCCTACAACAGTTACCACATTGTACCACATTGATATGCTCGCTGCTATCTTTGAGGGAAGCAACGGTGCACTGTTTGTATTTGAATCCTCAGACCTAGCACAAATGGAATAAAAGTCTATCCCTTTGCTCATTTACTCAAAAAATGCTGACTACTTGCTCTATCTCAGTCACTGTTCTAGGCTTTCACAATACAATAAACAAGAAACAATTTCCTGCTGTCATGGAACATTCTCAATAAACAATAGTTTAGTTGAATCGAAATTTTTGAATATATTCTGTTTTAGATTATATCATTATAGAAATTACACGATTGAGTTTAAAAGAAATTTAGTCTAATGAATTTATTCCTTGTCCAACTTCTGTGAGAAATCATTCCTTTGTGATGCTATTTAACTGCTAAATTTTTTACTGGATTGGAATAATAATAGTATTTTTTCTTTATCAAAACATACTTAATATAGAGTGCTGAGCTTCTTTCAGAAATTATAAAATTAATATTGCAAATATGGAAGTTTTACTGAAACTTGAAACTATCCTGTATTCAGCAGGTGGCCTTAGCACAAAGTAAGTGCTCACTAAGTATTTTGAGAGTGAATGAGTGAGTGAATGTAGTCAGAGCAATGCTTCTATCATAAGACAGATATTGAGAAAGCTGAAATGATAAATAAGTCCTGGTTGCTTGAAATATATGTGATTTTTATGTACAGTATATGTTTTCTGTATATATGATTCCACATCCCCTTTTTCTCAAATATTCAAATTCAGTGTTCATAACAAGGTAGGATAGATTCTAATTGAGTATTTGAAAACATTTCAACTGCAGCAAAGAAATGAATCCATACCTTTAGTTATATCTAACTCCATATTAGTTTCTGAACATTGAAAGATACAGAAAACATTGAATACATTTGAAATAGAATGTAAAAGGCAAAAAAATACAGCAAGAAGTTTTAATACTGATGTCTTACAAAGGGAACATGTCAAAAGAGTTATTTGAAAGTACAGAGGTTATGTACTCTGAAATGAAGCCGACTGATACCCTGTACTTGGCATAGTTGAGGTTTTCCATCTCAGTTCATCTTGCTGTGCATCATTAGCCTGTCAAATTGAAGAGAACTCAAAAATGGTGTGAAAACCAGTCTTGGTGTTTTGTTTTGATTTTGCAGTGTTCTTTTACTTTTGACAGATCTAACACTTTTTCTTCTTTCAGTATTAAAGAAGACATTTTAAAATGTTAAAATATCATATGACTATCTCAAGAGCCCTTGTGTTTCTAAAATTCAAGTTGTTACTTTCATACCTGGGAAATTTGGGACAAAACACACACACACATACACACACGCAAAGCTATATACTTTTTACAAATATAGAAAATTATATTTTTATAGTTTTAAAGTTTTTTAATAGATAATGTAGTTACATGATTCAAACTTCAAAACACAGTAGCATGACAATCTCTCCCCGACCCCTCTCTCTCATCTTCCCCAGAGGGCAACAATGTTATCAGTTTCTTGTTTCTTATCCAAAAAATATTCTATTCTTTCTATTTCTTTTCCATCCTCCCCTTATTCTCTCACTCCCTCTTTCCCCCTCCTTCCCTTCCTTTCCATACGTGTGAGCATAGTAGCATACTACACACAGTGTCTTGCACCTTACTTCTTTCGCTTGATAACCTGTCTTGGACATTGTTAAATATTAGATCACGAAGTAGTTCTGCCGTCTTTTCCTACAGTTGCATTGTTTTCCATTGTATGGATGTGCTACGAATTATTGAAGTAGACTATTAGTGGACAGTTGTACTTCCAACCTTAGGTTTTTACAAACTATTATTAAAATTCTTCAGTAGATAACCTTGTTGTTAGATAATTTTGCATATTTGTGGCTGCATCTGTGAGATAAATTCCTGCAAATAGAGGAGTTTTTCTTTTTTAAATATTGTCATCTTATACCCCAGAGAATTCATTCCTACTTTTCTCCCTTCAACCATGTATCAGAGGGCTGTTTCCTCACCCCTTTGTAAACAATGTGTGCCACTAAACTATTTGGGTTTCACCAATACTATAGGAGAAAAAAACTACTTCAATGAAGTGTTAGCTTGTATTTCATTATCATGAATGATGCTGAACATCTTTAATGTGTTTAAAAGCCATTCATATTTCCTTATGCATGAACTACCTGTTCAATTTTGGCACCCTCTCTTCTATTGAATTCTTGGCTTTTTTTCTTATTTATTTATTACATATTTTCATTATTAAGGAAATTTGCCCTTTTCTAAAAATAAGTTGCAAATAACTTTCTTGGTTTGCTATACAACTACTGACTTTGCTTATGATAATTTTTGCTATGGAGAAACTTTGATTTTTTTAGGTACTATATTTATGAATCTTTTATTTTATGGTTTCTGGGTTTATGTCTTAATTATAAAGACCATTTCTACTTCTCACATAGCTTCTTCTAGAACTGGAATGTTTGTTTAATTTTAAATATTTGATACATCCGTATCTTGGTTTAAAATTGAGGTATTAGTCCAACAGTATTCTTTACAGAAGGCTACCACTTTATCTTTACATTACTTATGAATAATTTGCCTTTTCCCTACTGATTTGTTGTCCTACATTTGTCGTGTCAATTTTTACATATGCTTGGGCTTATATCTAGGCTCTCATTGTGTTCTGTTTATCTATCTATTCATGTTGACATGACCAGACTATTTTACCTAATCAGTTATTTGTTATAGCTTTAACAGTGTTTGGTAGGGATAATTTTCCCTTCTTTACTCTCTTTTTACTCATATATCTCATATATTATATTTTTATTCTTTTTTTTTTTTGGCAATGCAGAAGTGAACAATGTGAGGTGACAGCTACACATGAGGGGATGGAATTTCTGTGAGGGTCTGTGGCAGAGGTGCCACCATCACAAGGAGGGAGGAGTAGGTGCCAGCAGCTTTGAGGTTTCTACTAAACAAACTATATCTCCTGGTTGCATCAATCCTGCCAATGAAATAATCAAACTAGTTTCTCTGATTCCTGCAGAAATCCTGTAAAACATATATTTCTTTATGATTAATCCACCAAATATTCTGTTTCTTACAACAATATTCAGAACAAGAATAAAAAAATATTTTCAGACAACAAACCACCAAGGCAATTGGAATTTGGAATTAGCTATCTGACTTAGTTTTGGTTGAAGGGTTATCACTGATGGATGGGATATTATATTTCATAACTCAAAGTAGTGAAATGGGTATCTGAAAGATCACTTTTGGGAGACCAAGCAGCAGCTGTGACAGACCCCTCTGAAGTGACACTAGGTATGCAAGGATCACAGAGTGGACTGGCTGTGTCTAACTACACTGGAAGGTTAAGTAAAGAAAATAATAGAACTTCATCTTTATATTTTTGGGTGAAGACATGGTTGGTATCCCTGGTGTAGACTGAACTCCTGTTCAGTCTATTGTGACTGTGTAATTTGTCTGGATTCACACAAGCGTTATGCTGGGCGTGCCAAGCAGCACTGTACCATCAAGAGGAAGTGGTCTGAATGAGACTGAGCTCAGTGATGTCCTGAGGCACAGCAATTGCTCACGTAGGTGGTGAGCACTCCTGATGTGTGAGAACCACGCCTGCTGCACTGCTTCTTCATCCTCCTCCCACACCGTATCTACAGCCCTGTAGGAAACTTCCTATAACTCTTTAGCTAAGGCCCAATATATTCAGCTCTGCAATGTGTGCTGGCCCCAGTGGACTCCTGAAGAATTACTCTCCTCTCAGGGCTACCCCTAAAGGACAGCAAGGCTCAGAAAGCCTCACAGTGCTCAGACCTGTAAGCAGTATTATTTCCTTGAGCCCTTTCCCTGGGAGGATGAATGGCTAGACAGTTTTGCTTCTGGGTTGATGCTGGTGATTTTGCTAGGCAATCAAAGATTCAGAAGAAACAAGGTTTGAAGATTAGTAGCAAGAAGATTTGGGGAAGAGATTTGTGTGGGTATCATTCAGAATGGTTCCAGTGTGTGGGCATATTTGTGTCCTTGAGAAAAGTCCTTAGAAGCTGTCTATAAAACAGCCTCTAGATAAGAAAGTGGGCAAGAGGACCTGCTCTGTGAATGTCAGGCAGCCTCTTTCTCCAAGTACACCATTGATCATGATGGGCTAATGAAGAGGTAACCAGTGGAGGAAGGGGAGGAGATTCTGTGTGCATTCACTACATGGACTTCCTCTCACCACATCTGACCTAGATTCAAGTCTTCCAGCAGCAAAGACCAACACTAATTCCCAGATACAGCCCCATAACCCAGGAGAACCAGACTGTACCTGGTGGAAGATCAATTTAATTGGATCCCTTTTGTTATATAATGTTATAATGTATAATGATATATCACATTCAAATAGACTCCTATTCTTTATACTCTGTTGCCTGTAATTCTTCCATTGATACTATCCACGGACTTAACAAATTCATTATTCATCATAATGATGCATGGCTTCTAAACAAAGGATCAAATTTTAGACAAAAGAAGTAAATGCAACAAGCTGATGCTCACGGGATTCACTGATCTCACTATGCAATCTATCATCCAAAGGTTGACTTTGCAGAAGGGGAGAATGACATACAGAAGTCTCAGGTGTAACACCAGCTAAGGAAAAAATGACTGTGAGTTTCAGGTACTGACCAATAGATGTAGACTATACTCTGAACCAGCAACCAATACGTGATGCTATTTCTCTCCTCACTGGAATATATTAATAGACGGAATCTGAAAATCTGGGGATAGAAGTTGAAGTGGCTCTTTTTAACATGACAATGATGAAATTACAACAATTTGGAACCCATTACAACTTTGATCTGTGTTGGCTCAATGTTCTAAGTACTCAGGAGACAAATTCTTCCACCAGGCAATAAAACAATGGTTCCATCCAACGGAAGTTAAGAATGCTGCTGGCCATTCAATTTTCCTATGCCATTGGAAAAGCAGAAGAAAATAGGTAGTTACTGTGGCTGTTTAGCCAGCATGATTGCGTCCAAATATGAAGGGGAAATAGGTTTGCTGCTACACCATGGGGAACGAGTTAAATATCCTGAAACATAGAAATCCCATGGGCCGTCTCCTAATACTGTCATGTTAAGTGGTTAGAATTAGTGGAGGACTCCAGCAATTACATACAGAGGAAAACCACTAAGAGTTTAAACTAGTAGGAATGAAGGTTTGATTTACCAGAAAATATAGAGAACCTGTGCAATATAGAGGAAACATGGAAAGGGCAGGAGAGAAGGAAAGTTAACATACAGATTACTACCTTATGACCATTTGCAGAAAGAACACTCAATTAGCTGTTCATATTCTTCCTTGCTTTTCGATGAGGATGTGTTATGTACTTGGTGGCTGCAGTGGGGTTTCCACTAGCACAGACCATTGGTGTACTTGTGCATTCACCCTAGCAGCATTACTTCATCTTATGTTTCTTCCAGTACCAGTTCCCTTCTCCTTATGAATATTCTGTGTGCAATAGACTGAATGTGTACTAACCAAAATTTTTATGTTGAAATCTAACCCCAATGTGATGATATTAGAAGGTGGGGGCTTTGGGAGGTGACTAGGTCAAAAAGTGGAGCCCAGAAGAATGGGATTAGTGCTTTCGTAAAAGAGACCCCAGAGAGCTCCCTTGCCCCTTCCACCATGTAGGTACACAGCAAGAGGGCAGAAGGTTGTGCATCAGGAAACAGGCCCTCCCCAGACACCAAATCTACAAGCACCTTGATCTTGGATTTTGCAGCCTCCAGTACTGTGAGAAATAACTTTCTGTTGTTTATAAGCCACCCAGGCTATGGCATTCTGTCAGAGCAGCCTGAACAGAATAAGACACCATCTAATCCTTTCCTGTTTAAACTAGCTCAATTGCATTATGTTGTCTGCAATTAAACTGATTTTAAAAATATTAATACAAGAAATTTTGTTTTATTTATTTTTGCTTCAGAAAATGGTGTCTTTTCTTTCATTATATCTTTCAAAATGTTGCTATTTGTACCTATGAAGATAGACTATCTCTGTACATTGGATTTTGAAACCAGCCAATTTATGGGTTTCTCATATTGTTTGCAACCGTTTCTCAATGGATCCTTGGGGGGTACAATCATACCATCTGTATGTAATAAATTTTACCTATTCCTTTCCAATTTTATATACCTATCTATTAGTTTGCCAGAGCTGCCACAACAAACAACCAAAGACTGGGTGGCTTAAACAATGAAAATTTATTTCCTCACAATTCTAGAGGCTAGAAGTTCCAGGTGTTGGCAGGGGTGGTTTCTTTTAAGGCCTCTTTCCTTGGCTTGTAGATGGCCATCTTCTCCTGATAGCTTTAGGTGGTCTTTCCTCTATGCCTCTCCGAGTCCCAATCTCTTTCTCTGAAAAGGATACAAGTCATATATATTGTATTCAGACCCATTCTAAAGATCTCATTTTAAATTAATTGCTCCTTGAATAAACCTATCTCCAAATGCAGTCACACTCTAAGGTACTAGGGGTTAGGAGTTCAACATATGTATTTTAAGAGAACATACTTTAGCTCATAACAATATAATGTCTGTATCTTCTTTAATTTCTTTGGCAATATGCTTATTTGACAAAATAATAGAAGTGATTATTGGCAGTATTTACTTGTTCCTGAGTTTAAAGGAAGGATTCCATTGCTTTCCTGTTAAGCATGTTTCAGGATTTGAAATTAAGATAAGTATATTTTATCACGTTAAGAAAGAATCCACCTGATCCTGAAATCTCACTTCTGGGTTGATATAAAAAGGAATTGAAATCAGGATCTTAAAGAGATACCCACACCCCCATGTTCACTGCAGAGGTACTCACAACAGCCAAGACAGGGAAGCAACTAAATGTCCACTGACAGATAAATAAATAAGATTATGTAGCATATATTAATATTATATATAATATGGAATATTGCTAAGCCTTAAAAAAAAGAAGGAAATCCTGCCACTTTTGAGAACATGGATGAACCTGAAGGACATTATGCTACGTGAAATAAACCAGACACATAAACACAAATACTTCATGACACCGCTTACAGTCATGCACTGCACAACGATGTTTTGGTCATTGACAGATCACATATGTGATGGTGGTCCATCATAAGATTAAGATTAAAACACTATATTTTTACTGTACCTTTTCTATGTTTAGATATTTAAATATTTACTATTGTGTTATTACACAATTGCCTACAGTATTCTGTTCAGTAACATGCTCTGCAGGTTTGTAGCCTAGGAGCCACACCTATGCAACAGGCTATACCATACAGCCCAGCTATGCAGTAGGCTATACCATCTAGGTTTGTGTGAGTACACTCCATAGTGTTCACACAAAGATGAAATCACTTATGGCATAATTCCTCAAAATATATCCCCATTGTTAAGCAGCACACGACTGTATAAGATGAATCTAAAATAGTTAAACTCATAGAAGCAGAGAGTACAATGGTGGTTGCCAGGGGCTGGAGGAAGTGGGAAACAGGGAGGTATTAGCCAAAAGGTACATAGTTTCAGTTAAGCAACATGAATAATTTCTAGATATAAACCATACGGCATAGTGCCTATATAGTTAATAATACTGTATTATATACTTAAACATTGCTAAGAGGGTAAATCTTATGTTAAGTGTTCTTATTATACATACAATAATAATGATAAATAAACTTTGGAGGTGAAGGATATGTTTATGGGCATAGATTGTGCTGATGGTTTCATGGGTACATGCATATCTCCAAACTCATTAAGTTGTCTACATTGAATATGTACAGCTTTTTGTGGGTTTGTGGGTCAAAAACAAACAAACAACACTGCTGACGACACAAAAAAAGAAAAAGAAACAGAAAAAGAAAACTCACCTATTCCTAGTTTCTTAAAAATTATTTTTCAGGAAGCAATATAAAAATCGTATCAATTATTTTTACAGCACTAATACAGATGGTCACTTTTTAAAATTTTTTTCTTTGAAGTCATTATAGATCCACAGGAATTTGTAAAAATAGTCCAGAGGGTTATATCATTTTTACCAGTTAATATTATTGATATGATAAAAAAAACCTGATAGTATATTTCCTAATGTTCAACTTTTCTTGCATTCTTGGAAAAGGCCTGTCATTGTTGCTGTATAATATGCCATTGGATTCTATTTGCTAAACATTTTGTGTGGTATTTTGGCATCAATATTCCCATGTAAGATTCATCTTTTTTGTAAGCAACTATTGCTAGATGGAGGTATCAATTACGCTCGCTTCTTCAAAAGAATTTGGAAACTTGCCCTTTTTTTCTGTGTTTGAAGCATTGGGCTTACCTAATCTTTAAAGCTTTGGTATGAAAGTGTCTCGGCATGTTTTGTTTGCTATTGTTGCTTTTTTGTTTTTGCGGGAAGTAGGTAGCTTTTAGACAAATTTCTCTATTTCTTCTAAGATAACTGGTCTATTTAGATTCCTTTTATCTATTTAGAGTTAATTTTAGTAAATTATCTTTTCCTGGAAATACATTCATTTTATCTAACTTTTTCAGACTTAGTAACAAAGCAAATTAGTTCCTTATGGCCCTCTTGATTTCCTCCGATTCTAAGGTCATTTTCTCATAATTTCTTATTTATGTTTATTTGTGCTTTCCATTTTCTTGATTGGGGTGGGTAATGATTCATTTCTTTTCAACAAAGCAGCACTAAGAATTTTTAATTAATTCTATCATTTTGCTGTTCTAAAATACATTATGTTTTGTAATTTTATCTCTATTAATCCCAGTCTAACTTCTTGAGGTACATGACTAATTTATTCACTTTCATTATTTATCAGTAGAATGCTTAAGGCTGTGAATGTTCCTCTGTGGGCTGCTTAAGTCATATACTATAAGTTTTTATAAGCAATATACTATTGCATCTGTTTTTTTAGATTTTTCTGCCATCTTATTTTAATTTCTCTTATTACATGAGTTGGTTAAGAAAGAATTTTTTTATTTTCAAGTGGTTAGAATTTTTTTTTAATTTCTGATTTCGTACTTAATTAGCTTAAAGCATTTTAATCAAAGAATGTTATTTCTATATTTCTACCTTGGGATATTATTTAGATTTTATTTGTAATTTAATGGTGCATAATGTTTGTGAATGTTTCATGAATGCTTGGAAGTTTATTCCCTATTTGTAGGAATATAGATGCCTATGGAATATATTCTTCATTCCTATTTATTTTTATACATTTCATTCTTATTTTGTTTTTTCCCACAATCACCAGTATTTTAAGACTCTAGTTTTGATTGTAGATTAATGTAATTTAATGTAGAGCTATTCCTAATTGTTTTATATTTATTGTTAATTTTACTACTATCATGTAATATGCTATTTTTTTGTGTTACTTGGGGCTTTTGTCTTAAGATCAAACTTATATACTATTAAAATGTCCTTTAGATATTAAAATAACAATTCTTGCTTTTAGTTTGCATTTCACTAGTATATCATTTTTTGTATTTTATTTTCAACTCTGTAAATTACTTTGTGTTGAAATGTCTCAAATATGCCACACAGGGTTGATTTTTGCTTGGTAATCTTACCTAAAAATTTCTCTCTTAAAGGATGAGTTTAGCCCATTTACATTTATCAGTATGATAGTTATGCTAGAATTTAGTTCTCCTTTGTGAAATACTTTTTGCTTTTATAATTCCATTTTTTTAATCTTAGACTATTGGTCTATTTATTAATAGCTTGTTTGGGTATATGAGCTTCTGATAATTGACAAGCCTGTATTTTTCTTCTGATTGTTACTGTGTGACTTTATATGATCCAATAATATTATGAATCTCCTATTTCATAATAATAATAATATCAAGAATCTTGTATTGGTCTGATTTTGATAATTCTCCACTCTGATCAATGATGAACTGAGAAAATGTCCCCTTTTTCTACCTCACCTCTCTCCTCCATCACAACAGTTTGGTTGGTTACATTTTTTTCTCATTGTGTATTTTGTGTTTTTAAATATACATATTCTTCTACTATTTGATTTATTCACTTAAAATGAGGCCTTTTGACTCCTTGTAATGAAAAGATAAGAACATCAAGAAATTTAGACTACCTATCACATTCCCCTACCAATCCTTATTAGTAGTATCATATTAATATTGTCAGAGTTTACAACATTTACATTTCTTTTCTTTACTCATACTGTTTCCATTTATCTTTTAATTTGTTGACAGTTAATCTCAAGTAGTGTCTTTGAGAAGAAGACATAAGAATAATATTTGCAGGAACAATATTTCCTGAAGACTTGCACGCTTAACCACATCTTTCTTGCCTTTACATTGGCATGACAGTTTGACTTCGTTTAAAAAAGTCTTTCCGCACTTTCTTTCCATAAGGACTTTAAACATTTTGCCTGATTTTGAATGTT
>RJWJ010029779.1:0-20358 GCA_004363605.1 Indri indri | reverse complement strand
TATTCTCTTTTAATACTTTTTATTTCTGTAAGATTTGTCATATTGCCCCCACTTTCAATTTTGGCTTACATAATTTGAATCTTTCTCTTTTTCTTTTGGCCAGTTTAGATAAATATTTTTGTATTTTATGAATCATTTAAAAAAAAAAACAACTTTAGATGATTTTCTCTATTGTTCTTTTATTCTCTATTTGGTTTATCTCTGATCTAACATTTAGTATTGTCTTCTTTTTTCTAGCTTTAGGATTGGTTTGCTCCTCCTTTTCTTTCTCTGCATCCTTGCCAGCATTTGGTATTGTCACTTTTTTTGTTGTTGTTTTTACTTTACTCATTCTCTTAGGCGCACTGTGATAAGTCATTGCAGTTTTAATTTGTATTTCCTTTATAGTTGATGATGCTGAACATCTTTACATATGTTTATTCTCTAAGCAAATTTTTTTTTCAGTAAAATGTCTGTTCATGTCTTTTGCCCATTTTCTCATTGCACTATTTATTCTTTCACTGTCGAGTTTTAATTGTTCTTAACAAATTCTAGATCCAAGTCCTTTGTTAAATATGTTGTTTACAAATATCTTCTCTTAATCTGTAGCTTGTCTGTTTATCCATTTAACTTTAGCATAGCAATAGTTTTAAAATTTGATAAAATCCACTGACCAATTTTCAAATTTTTCAGTTATGTTTTCAATATCAAATCTAAGAATCGTTTATTTAGCTGTAGATCCCAAAGGGTATCTCTTTTTTTCCCCAAAAAGTTTTATTGTTCTACATTTAAGTCCGTAATGTATGTCTTTTAGGTTAATTTTTATGTAAGATGTGTGGAATATAGGTTTCTTTACTCTCTCTCTTTCTTTCTCACCTTCCACTTTCTCATTGTCTCTTTTTTTTTCCCTTCTGGATGTTGAATTGTCTCAGCCAATTTGTTGAAAAGGCTATCCTTCCTCAATTGAATTGATTTTGCACCTTTGTCAAAACACGATTGGGCATATTAGTGTGCAACTATTTCCGGGATATTAATTTTGTTCTATTGATCTATGTGTCTGTCCTTTGTCCATGTTGCATTCTCCTAATTATTGCAGTTAGCTTTAATAACAGGTAGAGCGGTATTTTTTTATTTTTCAATGTTGTCATTGTTATTCTAAGGTTTGTGCTATTTTATATTAAATTTAGAACAAACTCGCTTATAAGAAAGAAACTTTGCTTGGATTTTGAGAAGGATTTCATTAAACATTGACATCTCTACAATATTGTCTTCTAATCCATAAATACACCAGGTCTCTCCATTTAATTTTAGGAGTAATTTGTAATTTTTTACTATATAAATTGTGTACATATTTAGTTAAGTTTATACCTCAGTATTTAATTTTGTTTGGAACAATTATAAAAGGTACTGACTTTTAAATTTTGGCTTCTGCATGCTTACTGATGGTTTGCAGAAATGTGATTGATTTTTGTGTGTTGACCTTATACCTTGCTGAACTCACTCACTAGTTCTAAGAGGTTTTTTGTTGTTGCCAATTTTTTTAACATAGACAATCATGACATCTTCAAATAGTGAAAATTTTATTTCCTTCTTTTAACTCTAATGCCTTTTCTTTCTTTTTCTTTCTCATTACAAAGGGTAGAAATTCCAGTATTATATTGAATAAGAGTGAACATATTTGTCTCCTTCTCAACCATATAGGGAAAGCATTGTTTTTCACTGCTAAGCATGATGCTAGCTGTAGATTAGAGAAAGATGCCCTCTAGTACTAGTTTGCTTAGAGTATTTACCATCTATGGGTGTTGATTTTTAAAATACTTTTTCTGTATCTATTAAATGATTATATAATTTTTTTCTTTAGCTTGTTGATGTGGTAGATTACATTGATTTTTCAAATGAAGCACCAAGCTAGTATACCTGGAATAAATACCAGCTGGTTATGAAATATAACTCTTTTAAACATTGCTGGATGTGATTTGCTAATATTATTGAGGTACAGTCTTCTAGTTTGCCTACTTTCTTTTAGCATAATGCATTTCAGATTCTTTCTCAATGTTATATGTATCCATAATCATTCCTTTTAGTTACTTTCATTGTATTGGCTAATAGATTTGTCTATTTTCTGGTTGGGGGACATTTGGGTTGTTTATACTCTTCAGTGGTTATGAGTAAAGCTATCATAAACATTCGCATAAAGGTTTTGTGGCAACATGTTTTTCTTTTTCTTGAGTAAATATCTGGGAGTGAAATCTCTAGTTCATATGGTATGTGCATAATTAAATTTGTAAGAAAACTGCAAGTTATTTTCCAGAGTAGATATACAATTTTGTATTCCTTCAAACAATGTATAGAATTTTCAGTTGTTCTTTCATTCTTGCCAGCTCTTGCTTGATATTGTCAGTTTTCTTTGTTTGCTTCAATTTTCTCTATTCTTGTAAGAAGGTAGTACTATTTAATTTTGGTATTAACTTGCATTTCCCTAATGCCTAATGATGTTGAACATCTTTTGATGTGCTTATCTTCTATCTGTAATTTTTCTTTGTTGTAGTATAAATCAAATATTTAATCCACCTTTTATTAGTTGTTTGCTTTTTTATTATTGAATTTTGAGATTTTTTCATATTATTTCAGATGTAATTAATTTATAAACATTTTCTTCCAATCTTCAAATTGTCTTTTCATTTTCTTAATTTTTTGAATAGCACAAGTCATTAATTTTTATGAAATCCAAATCACCAGTTTGTTTTTTATAGATCCTTTTTTGGTTTTCTAAGGAGTCTTTGCCTTAATCAAGGTCAAAAATATATTCTGAGGTACTTTATTCTGGAAGTTTTATAGTTTTTTGTTTTATATTTAGGTCTTTGATCCATTTTATGTTAATGTTTGTATTAATATATGTTATGAGAAATGAATTGTGGTTAATTTTTGTGTGCACAAAATTTGTGTTTATTAAATCCCCAAATACATCATATATAATGTGTGCTAGCTTTTAATACAGTAAACAATAAAATAATTTGCGATCTGTCCTCTGAAAAGTCTAATGCTCTTGACTGAACTGGGTTGAAAGTATCCTGACAGTAACTCTGATTTCAGTACTTCCAATCCATATTTTCTCACATGCTGAGCACTTCCAAGCTGTTCTCTGCTACAACTTGACAACAATATTTAAAGGATCTCACAGCTCTGGGCAGCAGACTTTTGTTTTTATAATGATCTAATATTGACTATTACATTACTAAAAATTTTAAGCGTTGTTTATAAACTTGATGTATCTACATATTTATGTACTACATTTAAAAAAGTAGTAAAGACTTCAGGTAGCATTCGTTTTGGTGAACATTATATTTGAAATTTAAAATAATTAATATGTTGGAGATGTCTCATTCCAAGGCTTTCTCCCTCCCCTATGGGCATGTTTATCTTTTCAATAATTTTGAAAGAAATCTCTGTAGGATCCTGAGGAAAGCCAAGATCATAAGCAACAAATGTCCTACACAATGTAGAGATGCGTGTGTGTGTGCATGCATGTGTGTAATATAGCTATCTTATACTTAAACTAAAAGTTGAGAAAGTAAGTTTAATATAAAACATTCTTAAAGAGACACTAGGTACTGTTAATACTTAAAAGTATCTATATTACAATATTCAAATTGGACAAAAGGCTGACAATGATGAAACAAAAAAACACTGTAATTAAAATTGTATTTACGCCACCCACATGCATAGGAAGACTTCTAAAGAACAGACTTCCAATGTAGCAAAAACGATTCTAGTCCTTAAGAGGGACATATTATTATTCCAGAGGAGAGCTGACAGATCAGAAATAGCAATTGTGTTATCAACAATTGTAAATCATGACATTCATTGAGAAATCCACACTTTTTTCCTCTAATTTGAAGTGCCAATTTTACCTAATAAATTACTTATTTATTTTTTATTTTTTTTATTTTTTTGAGTCTCACTCTGTTGCCTGGGCTAGAGTGCTGTGGCGTCAGCCTAGCTCACAGCAACCTCAAACTTCTGGGCTCAAGTGATCCTCCTGCCTCAGCCTCCTGAGTAGCTGGGACTACAGGCATGTGCCACCATGTCCGGCTAATTTTTTCTGTATAGATTTTTAGTTGTCCAAATAATTTCTTTCTATTTTTAGTAGAGACAGGGTCTCGCTCTTGCTCAGGCTGGTCTCGAACTCCTGACCTTGAGCTATCCACCGGCCTCAGCCTCCCAGAGTGCTAGGATTACAGGCGTGAGCCACCGCGCCCGGCCTAAGTTACTTCTTTAATTAATAACTTGTCCTCCGCTCATCGATCTACATATCTATCACTGAGCCAACATGACAATGATTTAATCAATATAGTTTTATAATACTTTTATATCATTTATGACAAATTGCACACATTATTTTACTTTTTATTAATTTTATTTTCTATGTGAATTTTAAATTGAATTTTTAAGTTTTATAGGGTATTATAGTATTTCAAATAAAATTAATTTATATGACTAGATAAATTAGGAAAATCTGATCTTTTTATCACTTATTGTATCATCTAGGAATTGTTCATTAGTCTCCATTTATAGAAATAAAATTTTGGTTTATGGTGTTGATTTTTAAAGTTGATAAGCATTGCTCTTTTTTGTTAATTATTTATGGGGTTATAATTTTGAGCACTATTTTAAAACACGTGTTTAATTTTCTTCTGAGAAGTTATTGTTAATATTAACAAAAGCTTTTAATTCTGAATAGTAACCTCATAAATGGCCAAATAACCATACTGTGTCATTTATTTTCAATTTTTCTTAATAAAAATAATGTAAAATATTTTCTGCGGGAAGAGTTAGGACTACAATTTAAAGATTTTTATAGCAGTTTTCAAATACTCCAAAAACTACGTAGCTTCCCATTTGATCAAATGGGTATTTTAAGGTTGACTTAATGTGCAAGTTGTTTTGTATTTTAAAATATTTCATTAATACTTTTTAAAATTTTTCTTTTATTATAGTAATTCAAATTTTGTTGACAATATAAGATAATTTATTTTTTCAACATGGTTTATAAGCTACTTTTACTTGTTTATTTCACCTGTTAACTCCCGACATCTATTTGCTTATTTGTTTGTTCTTCAGTTACCGTGCTCACTTTAATTTTTTAAAATATCGTTCTGAAACATATCTCATAATGTAGGTATAATGGATGATCTCTTTATGTTTCTACACTAAGAAATAAAATAATGAATAGGTCTCTTTTAGCTCCTCTCTAGTGTCTTATAAAGATACGTATGCTTTTCTCCTTGTTTTTTTTCTGTTACATGTCAAATTAAATTCCTCATTGTATTAAGAGCAAACTTACTCTGTATATACCTGCTGACATATACATCTGTTCATGACCTTTTATAGGCTGCCTTTTAGGAAGACCAACAATGTGATCTTCTTCAGACTTACTATATAACCATCACAACTTATGTCTGGTTTCTTTCCCCACGTCCAAAATGCCATATATAATTTTCTGATTTTAAGTAAAAGTACAAGTGAATTTCTTACCAAATCATTACTTTATTCACACTATTCTAATTCTGAAAGCCATTTCATAAAAGTTCAATGTAATTATAAAATGCAATGTTCTATTTGTCTGTATAAATGAATTAGCAAAATCATAAAATTAAAGAAAATGTGCACTGTATTCAAATGTATCATCTACATATACCTGAAACAATTCACTCTTATTGTGTTTCTTGAATATAGAAAGAGAAGACAATGAAAAAAGTGGGTAATAAATATATATATGTGTGTATATCTGTTTATAGACCTACTTTATACATTAATAAATCTAAATGTAACACTAGAAACATTTTCATATTGTTTGTACATCAATGTTTAAGCTGTATCCCAAGCTGAATTTTGTCTTCCATATATCTATACATTGCTTTACAATGAAAGTGTTGTTATATGCAAATTATTCCATAGGTCCTAGTATTACTTAATATCAAATAAATGTTAAAACTGAGATTTTTATCATTGTGTGGTGAAAAGTTAGAAAAATGGCTAAAAAATAGCTATAGGGAATGAATTAAAATAAGTTAAACACCACAGAGGTACCTTTATGTTATGTTTAAATTTAACTAAAATATGAAACTGTTATGGAAAGATTCTGCCATGATAGGTACCATCTGGTTTTATTTTGTTATATAACAATTTGCATAAGAATCTATTAAGTTTGCTGTATTGCATGCTTCAGGAATTTAATAACCCAGAATTATGGATGATATACAGGACTTGGCAACAAATGTTAATGAACAGAAATTTTACTTCTAGCTAAAAATGCATATAGAAATGAATATGTAATTTTAGAGAAAATGAAGCTATTGCCATTGTTTTCATCATTTTTAGTAATTAATTTGTTCTAATTAAGAAGGTGTGATTTGTATTCAGATGTCTAATTCTTGAAGTATTTAAGAAAATGAAGTTTCTTCATTAACTTGGTAGCATATAATGGGTATCTTATCATTGCTCTTAGTACCTCTTTTTTTCTCTTACTCAGTTTCCTTCCCTTAAACAATGATGAATCCATATGAAATTGCTTATTAGTTGTAAAAATCAAAGGTTTTGCTAAAATATGTGTTTTATCTATACAAACGAGATACCCACAAGGCCTTGGGCATAAAAAGGTTGCAAATCCTTTTCCTTCTGTTTGGAAATTATTTTATTATTCTCTTTCTCTTCAGTATGAATTATTTCTGAATTTGGATTCCTCTGGGGCAAAGAATATAGAAAACATATTTTTACATCAGAGTAATCTTTTGGCATAATACCTATACTTCAGGTACATACATTTTATTTTTATACCCTGCTAAAGCCAAAGTTATTAAGCAGTACAGATGTATTCAGACTTTCCTTGAGATCCTCTGTCTTACAGATTGCAAATTTCTAAAGAGTCTATGTGGGTCTTTCTGTACCATCAGGACTGTATTACAGTACTTAAAAATATAGGCTTTGGATTCATAGATGCCTATACCCAAATCTGGATTTCACCTGAAGTTAGCTGAGGGACCTTAGGTAAAGTTATTCTCTAATCATAGGTTTCTTTAACAGAAATATGAAAACCTAGTAGTAACACAGGATTAATGTATAGATTAAATGAAATGAAAAATATGTAGACATGCTGGGCATAAAAAAAAAACACAATAAATCCTAGCATATTTAAAGCTATTCATTTTGGTGTCTGTTCAAAACCATGAAGCATTCTGTCTGTGTAAACTATAATTTGTGGAACCAAACTCTTAAAGGTCTTTATAATATTCCTGACACTTCATAATTTTATAACATTTAAAGGATTTATTTTATCAAGCTAATGGCATAGTGAGAGAGTATGGCTGGGTGTATACAAGGATTTTTGTGTGTGTGTGTGCGCGTGTGTGCACGTGTATCCTCTCTTTTGCATCTGCCAGATCCATTAGCAATAAATAAAGATAAGTTTGGGTAATAACAATAAAGTGGTTTTGGTATATTCTTGTAATTTCAAATCAAGCAAATTCCATTATTTCAACCCATTCATCTTTGCCAGAGCTGTTATTTTTAGAGGGGCTAGAAATGAATTTGCTTTCATTTTTAAGGTTTCCTCAGAATTCTCTAAGTTTTATTCACTTTGGAAAACAAAAATTGAGAAAAATGGTCTCAGCTAGCTAGCCAGCCAGCCAATCAAAAACTGTATATTGAGTATCTGTTATCTGTCAGACACAGATGATAGGTCTTCAAGAAACAATAATGAAACAGTCATGGTTCTTAGTTTCAAGAATATCTCATTTTAATCAAATATGGAAAAGTAAATAAAAGTAAACTGAAATGAAATGGGCTTCCTACACAAATGTATAAATGACACTAAGAGAACAAAGTGTAATTGACTGTAATTACTGTCTCGGCAGAGATGTGATAGTCAATATAATCTTTGAGGTATAAATAGAAATTCACATGGTAGGAAAAATGTTATCTTTTTAAATACAAACAAAAACAAAAGGCCTGACAGGATTAGAAACATGATGATTCTCTGATGGCAAGAAATCCTAACATTAATTTTCCATATTTTTCTAAATTAATATGTTACTCCAAAATAAATCAGTATAGTGTGCTTTAGAATGATTACTTTTAGAGGAATAAATTGAGAATAATAAACCATATGCAATATTGTAAAATGTTATCAAAAACTACTGAATATTGAGTGTCCTCCACATTAGTATTTCATAACAGTGTTGTTACTGTTTCCCTAATTTATTCACAAACTTGCTGTAGTATAAGAGGGTAAATATTTTGCCTGTGATCATATAACTGATAAATGGATGCAGTTGTATTCAGTTAAGATTATAGTTTACTAAAACTCATGCACTGTCCCTCTAGAGTATATCTCTGACTCTTTTTATTTTAAATCCTTTCATTTTATTCCATTTTATTTTCAAAGAATAACTAGCTTGGTAGATTGGACAGGGCTATTTATCTACGTTATATTCACCTCGCTCATGACTCATGAAATGTCTATTGTCAGTTGAATACCCTTCTACTCATGAGAGATGTAGCAGAAAACTAGGGCACTTCTGCCTACAAATCTGTCCAACTGGTAAGATAGGTTAGTCACAGGTAATTTGCAATATGTAACCTGAACAAATGATTCTATCATCCCTATAGTACAATTAGTCATATTCCTTTTACACCTTTTATATCTCTAAATTAATTTTAAAGTGATATAACCCACTGTCAAGGCAAAAATTGCACTGGACAAAGTGAAGCATACAATACAGACTTAATTCAAGGCTGTCACAATAGGGGAGTTGGGACAGAGCTTGGGCTGAACTTAACTCCACTGAAACACGAGGTGTGTGGGTTTAGGTGGTAAAGTGAGTTGAGGGAAAGTTACTGGAGGACTTTGGGGGAGGTTGATCATTGGGATGTATCAGTCAAATTTAGTTATTTCTGGATTTGTAAGTGTTTTTCTCGGTGATTAGGTTCTCTGTCTTTGCTAATTGGCACTCATCAAAGTTAGGCTCCCACCATTCTGCAAGAGACAGTCAGGACACCACCTTCCTTCATGATTACATTTCAAAAGGACAGCTTCCAGGTCCTTAAGGAAGACATTCTTAGGTTGTAAAACTGGAAAGAGGTTTTTCAAAAAGATAGGAGCACAGAAAGAATTTATAATTACAAGTTTTCTTGTAAATTCTCTAAGAAATGTCAGCACCTAGAGGGAGGAAGAAGCCTGTCTAAATTTTAGTCAAGACAAGGGGAAACATTAAGTCCTCTTTGTCACAAAACGTGCTGGATTGTCAGTAGGCACATCTCCAACATGCTATTTATTATGTCCTATCTCCTTTTTTTTTATTCGGTACCCTTGAGTACTTAAAGCAAGCTCTGGAAGTTTACCTGGTAGAAAAGTTTTGTTTAATGTATTTTGTTTAGACTACAAATAATTGGCCTATGCAATATCTAAAATAAATATAGGCAACATATTCAATTTGGGATATTCTCTATATTTTAATAGATTTTTTGCTGCCTGTGAAAATTAGAAAATATTGTCTTTTAGGGCAGTTGTACTTGTAATACCTGTCTTATATAATCTAAATGAAACTTGTCACCAACTCCATAAGCAAGTTGTGGGAGCTCTGTCATCTAAAGCTCACTGCTGCCATTCCTGTTACTGATTCTCTCCACTGTACAGAGTAGCTGTTGGATATTAATTAGATGCCTTCAACTGTTATTTGCTTTCTCTAAGCCTATAGCAGTGTGGTCACCCAATGAAGAAGGCAATGATAATGCCTCATACTTACATGACCCAGAGTGAATACGCTTTTTCCATATAGACTTACCTGCTATCAAAACTTATGGTGTCTTTTTACTTTATTTCAGCATATTACAGGAATACAAATGTTTAGGTTACATATATTGCCTTTGCCCCACCCGAGTCAGAGCTTCAAGTGTGTCCATCCTCCAGACAGTGAGCATTGCACCCACTAGATGTGTATATACCCATCTCCTCCTCCACCCTCCCACCTGCTCGACACCCTATGAATGTTACTACTATATGTGCACTTAGGTGTTGATCAGTTAATACCAATTTGATGGTGAGTACATGTGATGCTTGCTTTTCCATTCTCGTGATACTTCACTTAGTAAACTGGGCTCTAGCTCTATCGAGGAAAATATAAGAGGTGCCAGATCACCATTGTTTTTTGTGGCTGAGTAGTACTCCATGGTATACATAGACCACACTATATTAATCCACTCATGCATTGATGGGCACTTGGGTTGTTTCCATATCTTTGCAATTGTTAATTATGCTACTATAAACATTCTAGTGCAGGTGTCTTTTTCATAGAATGATTTTTGTTCTTTTGGGTAGATGCTCAGTAATGGGATTGCTGAATCAAATGGTAGTTCTACTTTTAGCTCTTTGAGGTATCTTCCTATTACTTTCCACAGAGATTGTACTAGTATGCAGCCCCACCAGCAATATATGAGTGTTCCTATTCTCCACATCCACACAAGCATTTATTGTTTTGGGACTTTTTGATAAAAGCCATTCTCACTGGAGTTAGGTGATATCCAATTGTGATTTGCATTTCCCTGATGATTAGAGATGTTGAGCAGTTTTTCATATGTTTGTCAGCAATTAGTCTGTCTTCTTTTGAAAAGTTTCTGTTCATGTCCTTTGCCTACTTTTTAATGGGTTGTTTGATTTTTTTGTTGCTGATTTTCCTGAGTGTTGCACAGATTCTAGTTATCAGCCCTTTATCACATGTGTACCATGCGAATATTTTCTCTCATTCTGTAGGTTGTCTGTCTGCTCTCATGACAGTTTCCTTGGCTGTGCAGAAGCTTTTTAATTTGATGAGGGGAATATATTTAACTAAGGAGGTGAAAGACCTCTACAGGAAGAACTATGAAACACTAAGGAAGGAAATAGCAGAGGGAGTAAACAGGTGAAAAACCATACCATACTCATGGGTCAGCAGAATCAACATTGTTAAAATGTGTATACTACTGAAAGTGATGTACAGATTCAATGCAATCCCTATTAAAATACCAACATCATTTTTCACAGATCTAGAAAAGATAGTTCTACACTTCGTATGGAACCAGAGAAGCCTCCGTATAGCAAAAGCAATCTTAAGCAAAAAAAAAAACCCAAAACAACAACAACAACAACAAAAAAAACAAATTTGGAGGCATCAATTTACCAGACTTCAAGCTATGCTATAAGGCTGTAGTAACTAAAACAGCACAGTACTGGCACAAGAACAGAGACCAATGGAACAGAACTGAGAACCCAGATATAAACCCATCCTCATATAGCCACCTAATCTTTGACAAAGCAGATGAAAGCATACACTGGAGAAAAGAATCCTTCTTCAATAAACAGTGCTCAAAAAATTGGATAGCCGCATGTAGAAGACTGAAACAGGATCCACACTTTTCACCTCTCACAAAAATCAACTCACGGTGGATAACAGACTTAAACCTAAGGCATGAAACTATAAGAATTCTGGAAGAAAATGTTGGAAAAATTCTTATAGACAGTGGCCTAGGCAAAGAATTTATGAAGAAGACCCCAAAGGCAATCACAGCAACAACAAAAATAAATCAATGGTATCATTTTATAGAAAACTAAATTTCAGAGTGTATTTTAAAAGCCTTGTATATGAGAGGTTGAGATACACACCAGATCATGTTCTTATTTGGAAGATGTTCTTCTAGTTAAAAAACTGTTGAATAATGACCCAGTTTTAAATGGCACCATTATATACAAAAGCTCCCCATATATTTTACATTGTATAATTTTTTTATGGTATGGCTTACATGAAGACAGAGAGAGTTTGATTTTACAGTCTTGACGGAAGTATCCAAGTAGTTTGATATAACTAATTTTACTCATTTATATTATTATTTTGGGCTAGACCTCTTTGCAGCACATACAAGGAAAAAAAATAGTAATTCTTGTAACCTAATTTTTGGAGAGTAAGCAGTACACATGAACAAAAGTTCTTAGAATTTTAATGTACTTTGAGGCTTTGCTTCCTGAAATAGTTAATCAAGCTTATTTACATTTATTCAACTGATAGTATTCAAACCTCAGGATAAGAAATAACAATCCTTCTCTTAAATTAGAGAAATAATTTCAATAGTATTGAGTTCAGTATGAAGGCTCTTTTTATAAGTGGAATTGATAGTTTATATAATAGTAACTGCAATAGTTTTATATAATTATTAAATCAATCAATAAATGTATTAATGCAGAGAGATAACTATGAAAGTTCTGGAAAACTTATGATTTAAGAAAAACATCTGTTAGTTGATAATAATCTCATAGCAGTAGAAGATCTACCTATATATTTTTAATATGTTGTTCTTAAAATAAATTAAGTGTTCTTCTATATAATATTATTTTACAATTAACCAAATGTTGGGTACCCACAGTAATAAAAGTAAAACAAATATGCCATTATATTATGATAATTGATTTGCAATCTAACACAAAAAAATTCAAAATCTTAAATATATGCCACTTAATGAAACTGAGTCTTCTATAAGTCAAATTTTCATAGATAATTCTAAATATAAATAATCTCTCAGAGTCTTTTTATAGAGGACAAAATTCCTCCATCATATATATAATAACCATTTTTAAAGCTGTGTCTAGAAAAATCAATAAAAATAAGATTCAGAAAGTTTTTGTAGTTCGATTTTAACCCAGCACTTAAATGATTTAGCCTAATAAAATTGAGTAGATGAGAAAAATTAAGTTTGTAAAACTTATTTTTAAAGAACAGAGGTTTTCTAGACCTCAGCATGTATATGATGGGATTATATTTTCATAAACAGATGATTCAAAATAAATATGCTTTCAACATGAGAGTGGATATTATAATTGCCAAAGGAATCGGGATTTAAATATTTTAAAATTATACTCTGTAAAGTATTAATACAAATATGCATCTATGTGTGTATGCTTGGGTATTTCCACACAAAATATGATGTATAAAAGCTATCCATAGGTGGATTTAAATAATGTAGCACTGAGAAGCAAAACACAAAATCAGTTCAGGATCACAGTCATGCTAACTCTCTGGTAGGACATCAAATAAGGGATATTTAAAAGAGAACCTTTTCTATTCACTGTCATTTCAGTACTCACAGTATGGGAATCCTCATGGTCAAAGGCTAAAATATGGCTAGAGATGGATATTCAAACGATCTCATGAAAACATGCCCTTATCTCTGTGTCTTGGCTCTGATTTCTATTGTGTTTCCTAAATTCAGACGAGCTTTCTTCCACTCCATGAAAGTTGACTTCCAATAGCACTAAGCATATCTTCTATTATTTAGACATCAATAAAAACAGATAGTTTATATTTACAATAGTTCCAACAATTGTAAACAAAGTCTCATTGACCTAGTGTTGCATGTCCATCTCTATTAGTCAGTTGAAAATACACAGCCAGCTTGTAGTAGTTTAACACAGGAACATTTTATTTGTTGCTCAAGTCATGTCTGATGCAGTAACGTCGTCTTTAACTCATGCCCTTAAATGTCTCCAGACCAAGGAAGAGAAAGGAAATATGGGAAAAGCACTGTGAATTGTCTTGACAAGGATTCAATCAATGGACCCTCCTGAACACACTGGTAAATATACTTTCATGCATGCCAAGAAAGACAGAAAGAAACAGGATTTGTTTCTGCCATGATTTTACTTTCCCAATCACTTTTCAGACAGGTTTGGAACTCTAATGAGCCAGACTCGGGTAACATACTGCTTTAGAAGTTTGGGGGAGGTAGGAAGTCAACATCATCCACATTACAGTTGAGGGGTGTTATTTCTCAAAATTATAGTTACTGTTATAGCTAATTGAGGGAATAGAGAGAAAGATACAGACTGAAAAAACAAACTGCCCAGATATACAAACAGTTATTTAGAGAAATATATGCCTTCTCATTTTATCAAATAATAACGTTAACTATAATAATAATAATAACTATCACATGTAAGTTTTCATCTCATCTCCCTCAGCCAAATATAGATAATTAAGTTTATAGTCTAAATTATTGATAAAAAATATGATTATGGACACGCTTGAAGTGCTGACTGGGGGGTAGGGCAATGAAACTTAAACATTTGTACCCCCATAATAAGCAGAAATAAAAAAATACGATTATGGAAAATGCACCAATGATATGCTTAATGATGCTATCTTTTATTAGGTATAATAGAAGTAGGATTTTCACTAATCAGTAACAAATTTATTTTTAAGAAAGACTCGCCAGACATGTATATTTGATAGATTACTATGTGCTATAAGAAACTTTTGCAGTTAAGGAGGAGATAAATAGTATTTGGTTTACTAATACATATTCAAATTTGTGGAGATATATTTAGATATATTCCAGAATAACATATTTGTAGAATCTCGAAATTAGAAAAATACATAAAAGTCACCTAATTCAACAGGAATCTTATGTCTAAATGCCCTGTCTCTTACTCCACATAACATATGCTGAATATCTGGTGATTGCTTTCTTTTTTTGTATTTAGATGTAAGCCATCTACTAAAATATTAATAGCTCCCACATTTTATTATCAAAACTATTGTCAGAGTTTAAGGAAAACTGAGCTTCATCCAAAAGTTTTAGTGAAATGAATAGAATGTTGAATTGTCACCTAATTAATAAATGTGTTCTGCAGACAGGATTCAGACATTCTGAACAGTCTCATGTGCAAAGCTAACATCACTATTTCATTTCTGTCAGGTCTATTATCTTGGCATTTTATTCTTCAGGTACTAAGTTGAATTGATCTGCTGTCTCTAAAAGAGAAAATTTCATCTTCATGTATTATGCAAATTAATGCTAATCCATCATATTCTCATTTAGTTCTTTAAAGTACTACACAGCAGGCTTACATTGAAAACATGTGCAGCGACATTCAGTCTGGACATGTCCGATGTTATCATTTTTCCCCTGCCTTTGAAGAATTCTATGTAGAAATAGGCTAGCTGAGATCCTGAAAAGATTGTTTGGGGCCCCTTGGGAAGGGATCCCACAGCCTTTGCTATGAAGACCTGTCCTGGATGACACTGTGTTGCTTAAGTTACCAGCTAAGATTAATATTTATAAATATTTGTTTTCAGAGAGGTGCAGAGATTAGTAGTGTAAATCTTTTAGGAAGATGCTGCAACCCGAAGTATAAAAAGATTATGAAAAGACAAGAATGTGGCTGTGTTTCCAATTCTGACAAGACATTACCTGCATGTAAAGTGTCCCCAGGTAGAAAGCAGAGGACAGCAAAAGCCATACTAATTTATATTTCACTTATTTGTTCTCCATGCAGTCAATTACTGCATCCTTGGATTAAAAAACATCAGAGATAAGTATGTTCTTAGTTTCTTCCCACCAGTCCCTATTCCGTTTGAAAAATTTCAAGGGCTATTCATCAAGTTTTCATCTCTTTTAGAGCTTACTCCTGTAACATAGCACACTTAATACTCCTTCTTGCCTTGTCTGAATAACTTATAATGACTCAGCAGAGCTTATCAAGCCTCTAAATCTAACTTCCCATGCCAGAAAACTTAGGCAATAGAGGTATGACACCATGAGGACGAAACAATCCAAACCCAGGAAGTGGAAAATGCTATAGAACAAGTGGCCCCATTTAAATAGTGAATGAAGAAATAAAAAGCATTAACCAGATAAACTGAGGAAAAGGCTGTAATAAATTAAATAATGGGCCATATTTGGATCTTGACTGAAACACCAACCAAAAGACAACTTCAAAATGTATTTTTGATACTCCAGAAAAGATGAACATGATGTGTTATTACATGATATGAATAGACTATGATTAAACTTTTAGGTGTGATAATGGTATTATTATAGTAAAATATTTATTTGTGACATACAGTAGTGTACTCATGGGAAAAAAGTATAATACTGTCTCTCCTCTTTGGGCTGAAGATGACTTTGGGGGAGATTCCTATTATATTTAAATGATTTTCCTGATTACATTTATGATGATGGCATTCTAGAGTGATAGAAGCCCTGTGTGGCAGTACTTAAGTGATAAAGAAACAAGGTTATGTTTAATACAGCAGGCAATATCACCACTGCACCAATGAGAAGTGTATGACAGATTGAGTTACTAACAGCAATTGTGGCTACTCTGAATGCATATGCATAATATATGTATATATACACGTACACACAGATATATACACATTTATTAATGATTTTTTTTCCTTTTGAACCTGAATAATTATCAAACTTTGAAAATAAACCAAAGTCATTTAAATTGGCTAATTAAGAAATTCTGATTTGCATTTCATTGGTGATTAGAGATGTTGAGCATTTTTTCATATGTTTCTTGGCCATTAGTCTATCTTCTTTTGAAAAGTTTCTATTCATGTCCTTTTGCCCACTTTTTGGTAGGGTTGTTTGATTTTCTTCTTGCTGATTTTCTTGAGTTCTGTATAGATTCTAGTTATGAGCTCTTTATCGGATGTGTAACATGCGAATACATGAGTGGATTAATAAAATGTGGCATACCATCAAACTGGTATTAACTGACTTAAATGACCAACACTTAAGTGCACATACAGTGGTAGCATTCATCGGGTGTTGGGCAGGTGGGAGGGGGTGGGAGGGGACAGGTATATTCACACCTAATGGGTGCAGTACCGTCTAGGGGATGGATATGTTTGAAGCTCTGACTCCGGTGGGGAAAAGGCCGTATATGTAACCTAAACATTTTTACCCCTGTAATATGCTGAAATGAAAAAAATAAATAAATAAAAGGAGAAGAAATTCTGGAAAAAAGTCTAAAGGGAGCAAACTGCATGGAGTTTTTTTTTTTTTTTTAGAGACAGGGTTTCACTCTGTCACTCAGGCTGGAGTGTAGTGGCATGATCATAGCTCACTGCAGCCCCAAACTCACGGGCCCAAACAATTCTCCTATCTCAGCCTTCTGAGTAGCTGGGATTATAGGTGCCAGATACCATATCTGGCTACACTTTGGAGTTTTGTCCCTGAGTAGAAAATTTTAATCTTGTAGGGATCAGGAGGGTGCAAGCCACATTTAAAAAAAAAAAAAGTATAAAGAAAGAAAAAATTAAAATTTTACAACTTTAATATTCACCCATATTTTAATAATAAGATGTATGTATTTTATTTAGGTCTAGTTTTAATGTAATTATTGATATATTAATACCATCCAAATCTCTTAATAATTATACACTTTAAAACCCAATATACTTTGAAATTTTAATATGAAATTCAATAAACATTCTGTATGTAAGTACTTTTATAACCCTACAGGAGCTCTAAATAAATGTTTAGACATTATGAACAAGACTATACCAAATGCTATGATTAATGTTACTAAACAGTTTCTATTAAAAACTTCTGTTTTCAGAACCTGACATGATTCTGAAAAAGTCTCGGTTTTCACTAAAGTGTCGCATGTTTTGCCTTTTTCCCAAGGTGATTTTTTTCTCACGTGTGGGCGGAAAATCTGTTCCCTTTGTCCAACAAGAGATAATGTGAAAAAATACTTTTTTTCATTGTAAGAATAATTTAGTACTTGTTTGCATTTAAAGCAGTTCAAGTGATATGCTTACATAACTACTATAAATAATTTTGCACTTTATTTTGATTATAAAAATTATATGTAATCATTGAAGAACTATTTAGAAACAGAAGCATTTAAAGAAATTCAAAAACCAACACATAGTATTAACCATAGTTTATATATTTCTATTTCTTTGCAATCTTTACAAAATAGATATACTGAATATTTTAGAAATTGGAATATGTAAGTGGGAAGAAGCAAGCCATGTTTTTAGAGAATCTAAATTGTAATTCTAAATAGTTCCATGATAACTCATTAATGCAAGAACTATAATTGTTTAATCAATCATCAATAATAGAACAAGTACTTTATCTCCAATTTCCTATCATAAAAATTATATAATATACACATATATTTGTGTGACTCAATATTTCTTTGCAGAAATTTCCTTGTATTGGAAAAGACTGCTATCAACTGAATATGTTCTTGCATTTACTAAGAATGAAATCAGATTATGTTTCCTATCCTTTATAATTAGGTATGGTCATGTGACTAATTTTTCTTCCACCAAAGGTTAGCTGAAGTGAAGGGCACCACATCCATGTCTTTCTCATGAAATCTCCCATTTACTGTCCTCCATGTTCTTCTGTTCTGAATGACTGGTCTGCTGCCAACAAAGGTGGCTTTGGAAACATTTGTTGAATTTAATGGTTACTTTGGTCTTAACTTCTGGACTACAAAGCAGAAAAGTTTTCTGCTGGCCTTCCCACCTGCCCAGAGCTCTAACTTGAGAAACAAAATTCTGGTTCTCTAAGCTACAAAATTTCAGGGTTTCTTTTTTGAATTATATGTTTTTAAACCACTTTATCGAAGCATGATTGACCTATAAAAAGCTATGCATGTTCAATATACACATCTTGGTGAGTCTCGGGTAAATACACACCTGTGAAATCATCACCACCACTAAGGCCATAAACATATCCACCTCCTCCGGAAGTCTCCCCCTCACACTCATTGTTACTGTAGTTGGTTTGTATTTTTGGCTTTGTGCTGTGCTTTTTGTGTGTGTTGTTATTTCTTTTCTTTTCATTTTTTTTTTTTTTTTTTTTTGAGACAGAGTCTCACTGTGTTGCTTAGGCTAGAGTGCTGTGGTGTCATCCTAGCTCACAGCAACCTCACACTCCTGGGCTCAAGCAATCCTCCTGCCTCAGCCTCCTGAGTAGCTGGGACTATAGGCATGTGCCACCATGCCCGACTAATTTTTGTCTATATATTTTTAGTTGTCCAGTTAATTCCTTTCTATATTTAGTAGAGATGGGGTCTCGCTCTTGCTCAGGCTGGTTTCGAACTCCTGAGCTCAATCCGCCCGCCTTGGCCTCCCAGAGTGCTAGGATTACAGGCATGAGCCACCGTGCCTGACCTTTTATTTATTTATTTTTTGAAAAGAATATTTAATATAAGATCTATCCTCTTAGAAAATTTTAATATACAATACAGTATTGTCAGCTATAGGCACTATGTTGTATAATAGATTTCTATACATATTAAGCACATTTTCATTCCAGATTTTTGGAATTTATTTATCTTGTGTAACTGAAACTTTGTACCCTTTAACTATCACCTCCCCATTCCTTTACCACAGCCCCTGGCAGCTGCCATGCTACTCCCAGCTTCTATGAGTCTGACTCTTCTAGATTCCACGTATAAATGAGTTCATGTATCATTTCTCCTTCTGTGTCTGCGTTATTTCACCTAACATAATGTCCTCCAGCTCCATCCATATTGTCTCAAAAGGCAGTATTCCCTTCTTTTTTTATGGCTGAATGATATGATGTAGTATACATATACTGTGCTTTCTTTATACATTCATCTATTCAGGAAAATGTACACTGTTTCCATACATTGGCTATTGTGAATAGTGTTGCAATGACTGTGGGAGCATAGATATCTTTTTAAGATCCTGATTTCAATTCCTTTGGATATATCCCCAGAAGTGGGATTTCTGGATCATATAGTAGTTCTATTTTTTTGTTGTTGTTTTGAGGAACCTCCATAACGTTTTCCATAATGGAGGTACTAGTTTACATTCTTACCAACAGCATATAAGGATATCCTTTTCTTCACATCCTATTCAACCTTTGTTATCTTTTGACTTTTTGATAACAAACATCTTAACAGACAAGAGTTATATCTCATTGTGGATTTGATTTACATTTTCCTAATGATTAGTAATATTGAGCACCTTTTCACATACTGTTAATAATTTGTATGTCTTTTCAGACATTTTGCTCATTTCCTAATAGGTTTATTTGTTTTTTGCTATTCAGTTGTATGAGTTACTTGTATATTTTGGATACCAACTCGTTATTAGATATGTTATTAGCAAATATTCTCTCTTATCTCCTAGGTTGACTTTTCAGATTTTTTTAAGGAACCACTGAGCCTGTGTCCTCTTCCTCTTCCTTCCACCGAAGAGAGGAACGATCATCTTTGGCAAATGGCGGTTTCAGCAAAGCAACGCCAAGAGCTGACTTCACGCTGAGGAAAGAATGATACACCTCCTTGTGGTTTCCAGTACAATACACATTCGGAGAAACTTTTTTAGTAATGAACTATAGAAATTATCTCTGAAAGTATTGTGTTGCCTTTTCATTTTGTTAATTGTTTCCTTTGTTGTGCAGCAGATATTTACTTTGATGTAATCTCACTTGTTTGTTTTCGCTTTTGTTGCCTGTTCTTCTGGCGTCATATCCAAAAATTGTTGCCAAGACTAATGTCAAGGTGTTTTT
>RJWJ010029778.1:0-20381 GCA_004363605.1 Indri indri | reverse complement strand
TAGCTTTAAACGAGAAAATGCCTAGCCCAGTGCCTGGCACGTGTTCCCCCATAGCATGGCTGATTACAAAAAAAAAAAAAAAAGAAGAAGAAGAAAGAACATTTTAAATGATATATAAGTCACATTCAACATGTGGAGTGTGAAATTCTATGAAAAATACCAAGATCACATTAGCAGGATGTGGTACAAATGGCCCCCTAGGCAGATGGTGGAAAGTTTTCCTTCCTACAAGGGCATTTCAAGTTTAGAAAGAGAATATCTGCTCTGAGCCTTGTTGTATCATGTTAGCAACAGAAGTAATTTCTGGCCAAAATGTTCTGTGCACGTTCTTGGTCTAATGTTCTCATATTCCTCTGAATCTATACCCCTGACTTGTCAAAGAGGCCTGCATGTCTTTATAAAATATTATAAGGTGTTTTTTGTTGTTTTGCTTTTCTTTTTCTGCTGACTAGTGTTTTGCTTAGGAAGAACATTTTTAAGACACTCTAGACAACCAAAGTTGGGGCAGGAATGTGGGTTAGGTCAATCCCAACATAGGGATTTTATGTCGCATGATTTTTAAAAAATCTTTAGAGTTTCTCTGAGATGAATGATATAAAAATGTTCCTTGTGAAAAACATGCTTCACTAAGTCATTACAAAATCATGAGATGGCAATAATACCACCTTGTACAAAATATTGTACAATATATTTAAAAGAAGGGATAAAGGAAGCCATGAAATGAAATGATGGTTGGCCTTGGGCAAAGTTCCACCGTAGAGAAAAGTCCTCTGCTGCGAGTATCTGATCTCACACTCGTTATCCCTGTGAAGCCTCCCCCCGCCCCCCATCTTCAAGGCCTGGAAGCTGCTAATATCTTAAATAGATGAAGAAATATTGAAGGCGCCCATGCTAGAGACACTGGAACCAAATAGATGGGCTTGAATCCCAGCTCCACCGTTTACTAACTAGAGGATTTGGACAAGTGGCCAAATCACAGTTTTACATCTCAGTTTTCCAATCTATAAAATTTAGCCAAAGAATCAAATATATGAAGTGCCTGCTACATAAGAAAAGTTTGAAAATTCTTAGACCTCTTTATTTGCCTTTTATCTTGGCTCTTCCAATAAGGAGAGGTCTTCAAAGAAATAACTAGTCTGCTGCAATTTCCTCATCTGTTCAACGAGAGAGATAATCCGTGCCTTCACGGTATCATCGGATGGTTGGAAAGGTCAAGAGATATCAGGGTACACTTTAGGAAGGGTTGGCCATGGATGTGGGGGGCAAAGGAACCATCTGTTCCATTAATTGTTTTTCATGGCCCTTGTAGGAAACAAAAAATCACGGCGACTCTTCACAAGTGTGTGTTAATGACCCAATAATGTTCTGCACTCCCGGGGGGCCTGCTCATTTGAGAACAGGAGACAAGGGGAAGGTTAACCTGCAGGAATAATTCATGAGCAGTGGAGCGAGTACACAGGCAGCGAAGGGATAAATATTTCCAGGCTTAGGAAGACCAGTGCTATTGAGGCTGGGGCATCCTTATCCAGTTAAGGCAATACCTGACGTGTGTATTTTCCTTTAACTGTTTTCAAAAGATTTAGCATTTGAAATTTCAAGCAACATTGAAGGAAGCTTTATATTTGAATATTCTCAGGTAAAATCTGAGGATGTGTTTTCTTTGGTAACATAAAAATAGGGATTGAGTGAGCACATAAAAACACAGATTTATTTCTTTTAAGATCCCCTCCTAATAAAATGTTCCCTAAACTGTGTTTCACATAACAACATTTTTTATTGCTGTTATGTAATAAATGTTTCTTCACAAAAGGATTCCGTGGTGAGAGAAGTTCAGGAAACACTGAGTTAAAACTCAAATTTCTGCAGGACTTTGATAGTCTCTTACAATATGCTTTGTAAATCTACAAGAACGGTGTTCAGCAGCCCTTGCACTTATTTGGCATCAAGCCTTTCCACCCACATTATTTCGTGTGGAAACTGTGTCCCTTTGAAACTTGTACTCAAAGCATGACTTTCAAACCAACAGTACCAGCTTTACCTAAACTTGTTAGAAATGCGAACCCCTAGGACCCATCCCAGACTCCTGAAACAGATTTAACAAACAGCCAGAGTGATTTGAGTGCATATTAAAATTCTAGAAGCACTGTCTCACACTATTGCAAACCTCAGTTACAAATTATAGAGCAGTGATGACCACAAGGCCTTCTCTGAGGATCACTTTCAACTATACAGATTGAATAATAATCCCTCAAAGTGCTAGATATAGAAATCATCTTGAAAATTGTCTACTTCAAAGGTTTGCGAGATATCTCCTAGTAGCATTAAAGGAATCTTACATGGAAGCCCATTATTAAAAGGAAAAAATATGCAGATCTGCTCTGATGGAAGCCAAGGATAGCTTCCTCTCTCCTGACTCCAGCCATCCTCCCACTTCACCCAATGGTCCTCACCTGCGTCACTAGAATGCTGCCAGTCTAACCACTCACTCAGGTATATAATCAAAGGTGCTCCAGAGAAGGAAGATGATTTGCCAACATCTCCATAGTCTCTTACGAGCACAGCCAGGGCTACTACCCAGCTTTTTTAATACTAGCTTCCTTCTTCAAAAATTTTATGATACTAACCTCCATGAGTATTATGTCTCTTTTCTGCCCTTTAATTTCTGCCACTGGCAACACACTTCCTGCTCATTTGGGATGGAAAGCTGGAGTTTGCTGGATCCCTGATAGCCAATATCCATTCTTTTATTAGAACTCAAGCCAAAGTTTTTCAAATTGTCTAGATTTTAATCATCCTAATGATGACTAATTCCCCACAGTGTCCCATCTCACAATGAAAAAGCACAGATTTTGTTAAGCCCACACCTCTCCGGAGGAACATAATCATTGAGACAGGACTGGAAAATGCAGCATGTGCGGAAGGGCAGTCTAACTGCATAGGGAGGTCACGTAAGTGGCAGGGTAAAGGTGCTCTGGTATAACGAAACAGAGAACACACCACAATTGCTAAAACATAAAGTCTATATGTTCATATGATTTAGCAGGAATCCTGGGAGGTGATGATTTTAAACAATTGGGACTGGGTGGCAAAGAGCCATCGAGGACAAGAAGATTTTCCAAAGTGTGTTCTGTTCCCCAAAGTGTGTTCTGCAGAACACTAGTTTCTCTCTATGCCCTGGAATAGAACGGGTTCTGTGTTTGGAACCTGTTTTGCATCCCTCCTCTCAGAAACTGATAGCACTCATTTGCATGTTTTTTAAAAAGCTCCAAGAAGTACTGCAGTTAAAAAAATCATTTTGTTAAAATCTTTCCTTTATTAGTTTCATATGCCCTTTTTTTGGTAATACCTATCGACATCTTTGGGAATTTGGTTTGAGACCAGTACTCTAGGCAAAAGGAAACCCAGTGATTCACAGCACCCTCCCCAAATCCTGCAGCTGTGTGCTGTGTCTTCCTTGTAGCTTCCAGTGAGTAGCAGCCAGATTTGTTTCTTTTTTTTTTTTCTTTTTTCCTATTAGTTAGACCTATAATATATGAGGACCTTAGAATTGGGACAGATTTATTTTTATCAAATGGTATTGTTCAGTTCTAAAACTTCCATTTGGTTCTTTTTTTTTTTAAGTTTCCATTTCTCTGGTGAGACTTCCTATATTTTTATTTACCGCAAGCTTATGCTCCTTACTTCTTTGAATATAATTACCATAACTGCTTTAAAATCTTTGTCTGGGAATTCCAGCATGAATAGCTTCAAGATTGGTTGATGTTAATTGTCTTTTCTCTTGAGAATGAATGACATTTCTGGGTCTTCATCTGTTGAGTAATTTTTTATTGTGTCCTGGACATGTTAATGTTAGATTTGGAGGCTCCACATTTTGTTCTATTCTTCTGAAATGTGATTTTATTTGATTGCTTGTTTGTTTGCTTATCAGGCACTTAATTTGATTAGACTCAAGCTGCAAACTCTGGCTCTTGGGTGAAAGCTCAAATTTCAGTTCATTTTTTTTTTTACCCTCCTTAGCTTAAATCTGTCCCGCACTTGTGCAGTTTATGAGTCACCCGAGAGATCTGGGCAGAGTTTATGCTTAGAATTACAGGTTTCCCTCTCCTGTTCCCTCCTTTCCATGACCCCCCTCACTCTCCAATCACTGTGGTTGCCCCAATCTCTGTGCTCTGGTTCTACAGGCCAGAAAGAGGGTACATTTCATTTGTTTTTGATTTTAGGGTTTTTGTTTGTCTGGTCTTTGGATATTTTTGATTTTAGGGTTTTCTTGTTTGTTTTGTTTTGTTGGTCAGCTGTAGCCACCCAACATGGCTCTGACTTCAACCTGCTCTCGGGCTAAAAGTGAAAAACAGTCACTCATTCCATGCCATCCAGTCTTCCAGCCAGAGGCTGCTGCTTCAGTTCCCTCTTCAGTAACTTCAGGTCATGTTTTGTTTTCTCCCCACCGTTCATTATCATTGCCTTCAAGAGGGTCATGTCTGGTAGGAACTACTTAGCTGCAAAAACTACTACTGCTTCCTTTTTTTCTCCTGTAAATGCCTAAAGCAAGTTCCAATCTGGTAGTTTAGTCAAATAATTAATCTAAAGTTTGTTGAACCACCATTCTATGTGCAATACAATAGTATGAGGGGAGGGAGGCAGAAAAAGTTCTAAATATAACAGAATCTTTAGAGCTTCAATTTATTCTTCTAAGAGTTGTGTTGGTTTAATGTGTTGTCTCGGACTGCCAAAATCCAGGGTGGAAAGAGTTTTTGTCTTGAGAGACAGGTAAATGGACTCTATTCCCAGCTCTCCCACTAACTAGCTCTGTAACCTTGGGTATGTCATCTGACCTCACTGAGGTTCAGTTGTCTCCTCTGAACCTCTAGAGCTAGTTGTACTAGACCATCTCTGATTTCCTGTTAGGTTTAATGGTCTCTCATTTTACTAAAGCAAAGTAGCTCTTTCTTGGGCCCCAGATGCCCAGAGAGTTGTAATTAGCACTTTTTTATGTTCTTGATTTTTCACGTTCAGGTTTATTAAGCACGTCATACTGTGAAGACACTAAGAAGAGTCTTTTCCTCTTCTGAGGTTCACATATGGCACATTGGTTCTTATTCTAATCAGGTAGGTCACCTGGAAGACCTCTTACACTTTCACGGAGTGGGGCCTGAGGGTAGCATGGCAGACAGGGGGATAGCACAGAGATACGGGATCAAATTCGGGTTGTAAACCTAAGCTCATTTATGAGGCAACCGGAGCTCAGGAATTAAATACAACTTAATTTAGTTCTTCACAGAAGGTGAGTTTTGCAGTCAGAAATATCAGGGTTTATATCCTATTTCACTATTTAATAACTGATGTCTTGAGCAAATAATTTCCATTTTTTGAGCATCAGTTCCCTCAAATTAAAACTGAACTAACAACCTCTGGTCTACAAAGTAACATATGCAAAATACCTAGTACAATGCCTTATATGTAGTATTTGACCAATACATAATAGACCCACCCCCATGCTAAGCTAGGCTCTGTGCAGTGACACAAAAAGAAGGGAAAAAAGGGAGGCTTGACCCACAAAAGATGTACAATCATAGTTGGAGACAGAAATGCTATATAATTAGATAAAATCTAAGATGGATCTTGGAAAAAAGGTGCTTATTTGTATAGATTTTAGAAATTTTGATTCATCACAGCTTATCAAAATATGTCTGCAAACCTTAGAAACCCAGATACATTATCTCTTAACTACTTTTAGCCATATTTAAAATTGCATTTTCATTTTACAAGCATCCTTCACATATATTATTTTGTTTAAACCTCAGAACAACACCATAATGCAAACAAGATACTTATTATCTTCTTAATTTACAGTTGAGGAAATTGAAAGTTAGATGGGTCAAGAGACTTGCCCAACTTCTCATATCTAGAAATCAGCAGACTTATACCTAGATTCCAAGTTTAACTGACTTAAAGCCCACTTTTCTTTCTCCATTCCACAGTGGCAGCAAATTCAAATCATTGAATAATTTTGACCAGGCCCAATTGCACTATGCATACGGAAAGAGAACTTCTCATTCTCAGCTCACATAAAATAAAGCATCTAATATTTCTTAGAAAGTTTCCTAAATGTGAACTTGCCTTTCTTATCTATCATTCTTCTTTATTTCATTCCAGACTTACGTGTTCTACACAACTTTGCTACTAATGTTTATTCATGGCACTGGATGAGCCAGCTAACTCACTATTACAGTATTTCTTAATTCTGAGCCCACTTCCCATCTTCTGGCTATTCTGTGTTCTGGTTCTCGTCATCTCCCTGCTAGGTTTTGTCTTTCTAAACCCATCAGATTGCCACCAAGGTGAGCCTCTTCACAAAGATGCTGCTCAAGGCAGGTTATGTTCTTCACTGGTTTCTCATGGCACTGTGAATCCAAGCCCCTGCTCTGCAGGACCTTCCAGGCTCTTCACCACGTGGGTCTTTCCTAGCTCCCTACTTTTACCCCTTGGCCTTTAGCTGTCCCCCATCCTCTGTTCTGGCCTCCACATCCCTCGCTATCTCCAAAAACCCATCAGATAGTTTCAGAATTGTGTACCCTAGTAAGGGTCGCCTTTATTCCTCTCTCCCATCATTTCCTCTTCATGGTAAATGACTTTGAAGCCACAATTAATGTATTCTTAATTTGGCAAAGATCTCGTGCACCTCAGATGGATTTTTTGCACCCCATGCTCCTCTTTGATGACAGTGTCGGTGGCATCAGTCTTACTAAGCAAAGGCTCTGCACACTCTCAGTTTTAGTTAATATGGTGAATCTCTTTGCCTTCCAAAGAGGTTTGCACATTTATACTTCCAAAAAAAGTGCCTGAAAATATCTGTTTTCCTATATTGTCACCCACACTTTTAATATTATCCACCCTTTTAAAAAATGTCATTAATATTATGGGTGAAAAAATAGCTGTTTTTAAAATTTGCATTTCCTTAATTACTGGTGAAATTGACTCTTTTCATCTGTTAATCTCATCATTTATAATTTCTTTTCTAGAAATTGTTTGTCTGCATTCCTTCAGTTGAGATATTGCTTTACCTTATTGGCAGAGAAGAGTACCTTATATATTATAGATTTGAATAATATCTATCTCTGTCTCAATCTCTGTCATGATACCTCAGATGAATTCTAGTCTGTTGCTTGGCTTTTAACTTGGTTTAAGGGGTTATTTGTGATCCAGAAGTCTTCAACGTTTATGTAGTAGTGGAACAGATCATTATTTTCCTTCAAGATTTTATATTTTATGAGTTGTTTAGAAAGTCTTATCCCAAATTTCTTCTATATTTCTTTCAATATCCATTGTAAATCCATATGAACTATATTATACATAATATAAAGTAGAATTTCTTTTCTTTGAATACATAGTCCATCTTTTCCTTATTAATGTGATAATGCCAACTTTGAAATATTAAATTCCCATAGAGTCATGTGTCTTCTTTTGAACTCTCAATTCTGTTAAACTTACCTATTTATCATTTTAACAAAAAAAACCTTTATTTTTCATCCAGATGGAATTTAATTCAGGTGAACGGAATACCAACAATTGCAATATCTTGATCAAATTGGGATTTATTAGTATCACATAACAAGTCCAAGGGTGATCAGCCTAAATGAACTGGGTTTGCCATCCATTGCAATAATGGCTACCCCTGCACCTGCAACCTCAGAGTATCCTCAAGAGAAATCTGTTTACACCTCACTGGCCAACAATGAGTGAGGTAGACTCTTCCTGCTAGTTGCAAGAAATGCTGGGGAACTAACATGTTTAGCTCTGCAGCTTCCATGGTGAAAGAGAACAAATGAAAAGGTGGTGAAGCTAGAAAATGAAAGGATAAACCTACACGTTAGCCACATCATTGAAATATTTACAGTGCTAGAGGTTTTCAACTAGTAGAGCTAGTCTTTCATTGTTCTTTTTCGGATATTTCTCAGCTACTCCTGTTTTCATTGTCCAGCTTCATTTTTATAAAATCAGTGTGATGACCATGAAGGTGTCTTATTCAGATCTCCTCCAAAAGAATATGCTGTGGTGTCAGAGTTTACTAACTGCCCTACCTGCTTAGCCACCCCCAGGAGGCCTCCAGCCAATGACTGACCACAGAGGAGGACGAGAACCAGAACTTTCCTACCCAATATGGAACTCCTCCAATGGACCACCTCTGCTTGAGAAATCCCCGTTAGTCTACTCAAAGTCACAAATGTACAGAGCTCTGAGATTCAGGTTTTTCTTCTCTCTCTCATTCCACAGGTAGCACCTCATTATGCATTATGGCCTGAAGGAGCTTCCTGCCTATTCCTGTTCTTTCTTTAGTCTTTACTCTTCAAAGCTTTTCCCTCAATATATCTCTTGCATGGCTAATCCCATATTGGTTTATGCTTCTTGGAGGATTGGAACTTACAGAAATTTCACTGGAAGTAGTCTGAGAAAACAGGGTAGAATGGGACTTGAGAACTGGATCACTCACCACCTGACTAGCAAGGAAAATGTATCCCATATGGAAGATGTAGCACTGATAGTCTTTGTTATAAAGTGGAGGCTAAATTGTTGAAGACTTCATCAGTGGTAACTTGAAAAAAAAAATGTCCTGATGGCAGTTACTACTCTTGCTGGTGTGATGATTCAAACATTTGAAAGATATGAGAAGGACAAAGCCTTCATAAATAGTGGATTTGTAAGCAATTACTAAGTTATACTGAAGTCCTACAGAAAATTAATGCATTACTAACAACAGTTAACCCTGAAAATGGGATTGGAACATCTAGGTAAGTGCTCCTGAGAATTGGCTTTTCAGACACCCCTGACCTCAAATGATTAGAGATTACAGAAGTATCCAACACACCCTGTTAAGAGCTAGGATTTCCCCATTAAAGGCAAATATTACAGAGATTTCTCTCCCACTAAGGAGTAAGAACCCTTGTCAGGAGTTGCTTTCTCCTCCTTTTCTGCCTTCCAGGTTATTAATTATGGTTAAATTTCAGCATAATTCAGCTAGAGACATCCTGGACTTAACTAAAGGAAAAAAAAAAAGATTACAGAACAATGATTCTCACTTTTGAGGGGCAGTTTCTCAGACATTAAATTCTTGTTTGTTTGTTCTATTCAGTACTTTGAATGTATCAACCCATTCCTTTCTGGCCTCCCCGGTTTCTGATGAGAAATCTGCTGATAATCTCATTGAGGATCCATTTTATGCAATGAGTCACTTCTTTCTTGTTGCTTTGAAGAATCTCTCTTTGTCTTTGACTTTCAACACTTTCATTATAATGTGAATGGTCTGGACCTCTTTGAGTATATCTTGCTTGGGGTTAGTTGAGCATCTTGGATACTTGTATTCATGTCTTTGACCAAATTGAGAATCTTTTCAGTCATTATTTCTTCAAATAATCTTTCTGCCATTTTCTTTCTCTCTTCTTGAAATCCCACAATGCATATATTGTTTTACCCAATGGTGTTCCACAGATCCCGTTGTCTCTGTTCACTGTTTTCAATTCTTTTTCTTTCTGTTTTACAAATTTTATAATTTCAATTGTCAAGGTCACTCATTCTTTCTTTTGACTGCTCTAATCTGCTTTGGAATCCTTTTCTAATTTTTATTTTCATAGATTTGGGGTGGTTCAAGTGCACTTTTGTCACATGGATATAACATAGTGCATAGTGGTGAAATCTGGCTTTTAGTGGACCCATCACCTGAATAATGTACAATGTACCCAATAGGTAATTTTTCATCCCTTACTTCCCTCCCACCCTCCCACCTCTTGAGGTCTCCAATGTCTATTTTTCCACTCTGTATGTCCATCTGTATCCATTGTTTATCTCCCAATTATAAGTGATAATATATAGTATTTGATTTTCTGTTTCTGAATTATTTCACTTAGAATAATGGCCTCTAATTTCATCCATGTTGCTGCAAAATAATGATTTCATTCTTTTTTATGGCTGAGTAGTATTCCATGGGATAAATTTACCACATTTTCTTGTAGTGAATTTATTATTTTAGTTATTATATTTTTTAGCTTCAGAATTTCTTCTGAATTCTTTTTTATGCTATCTATCTTTTTATTAATATTTCCACTTGTTTCATATATTATTTACTTGACTTTGTTCATGTCTTCTTTTATTCTTTCAAGAATTTTTATGACAGTCTTTTTAAAGTCTTTGTCTAATAATTTCACCATCTGGTCTGTCTCAGGGACAATTTCTCTTGCTTTATTAATTTTCCTTTGAAAGGACCATGCTTTCCTATTTCTTTATATGCCTTATGAATTTTTGTTGAAAATTGGATATTTGAATTTTGTGGTAACACTGGAGATCCAGCTATTCCCCTTCTCCAGAGTTTGTTGTTTTTGTTGTTTTGATTGTTGAAAGGTGTCTCTATGCCAGAGACAGCCAGAGATGTAAATTTAAGGTCTTCTTAGTTCTTTTCTGAGCCTGTGCCTTTCCCTGGACATGCACAGTAACTTTACAAATCCCCTTGTATATGTGGTTGCTGTTGAATGTCCTTGTGCTTAAATGTCTGACTCCTAAAAGGTGAAAAATGAAAAGGGAACAAAAGAGAAGCTGGTCACTGATCCCCTTAAGTCCCCTGGAAGTTGTTTCATCCAGAGGGGGAGGGACTTGTAAAAATGGCTGCCTGCCTCTGCATCTGCACCTCTGAGATCAGAAGCAGCAGTCAGTAATCAGAGTACTAATCCTTGACATTTAGAAAACAAAGTCCTTTTTTCCCATCCTGACTACTGCAAGTTGCATGCAAGCTGCTTCTAGAATGTATGCACAGCTGCCTGCCATAGGGCTAAGGGTAGAGGATGGGTAGCTGTTGCCATCCTGAGAGCTGAAATTGACCAAAATTAATCACCGTTTATTGAAGTTACAAGCCTTCAATACACTCAAGAGTTCCAAAATAGTTATATCAGATAGATTCTGCTAGTGCAATTGTTTTCTAGTTTGAGAGATGGATTCCTAGTGCTTCCTACTCTACCATATTCCCTCCAGATTCACTTTAAGTTTATTTTTAAGCTGTTAATAGTTTTGCCATTATTGTGGGAGGTATTCTTTTTCCTAATAGGTAACAAATCATTTGTTGCACTGAATCATCAAGATCTGTTCACTTATCTCCACCATACTGAGTTTCTTGAGATCAGGGACAGGGTTTGACTAATTCACCAGTGTATTTCCATTGCTGAGTACACTATTTGGCACATAATTGGAGCTTAATATGCCTTTGCTTGATTAATCATTCAATAAAATAATAGCTGTGTTATGTGCTGCCCAAACCCATTGTTAGACCATTAAAAGGAAAATGTAGTGTCCATATTTTCACCATATTTTGTCCAGCCTTTGGAACTAATCCTTTTGCTGCAGGGATAATTGAGTACTATCTGAATGGAGTCCAAACCATATGTTCTACAGAACATTTATCTTTGTAAGGAGTAGAAATAGTTCTGAGCCTTCTTGTTGGATACTGTGACAAGGTGGCTGCCCTGAGCAATGATGTTTTAGTGCTTGCCCACCCCATTGACTTTGCTAATACTTCACTGCAACCTGAAATGTCCCTTGTGAAGCCAATGACCCTTATTTTTGTGTTCAAATTCTATTTTTTCTATGAGACTCAGTTCAATTGCCACTGTCACATTAACCCCAAGAAGTTTTTTGGTCCACTAAGCTTCAAGAAATTGCTTACTCTTCTGCAAATATAGGCAATTATGAAGTGTGCGCTTATAGCTAATATAAACATGAGTGTTTACATATATTAGCTAATTTCCATGCATGTATGAAATATTTTATTGTTAATGAAACAGAAAATCTATAAAGTAAAGTGAAATGAAATAAAATGACATGAAGTGAAATTAAATAATATACAATGAAATGCTACAAAGTGAAAGTTGCCAGGAGGTCTTTATAACCATGCCTCACTCCATTACTGTTGATTTCCTCAAGGGTAGAGAGTCCAGTAAATGAAAACAATAAAGAAAAAACTTATCCTGGATGTTAATAATGTGCCAGGCACTGCATTAGATATTTTAACATATTCATAGATAAAGACAGTAGTAAAAATACTAATATAACACATTTTACCATAATAGTAGCTTCTGTTCATTGAGTTGGTTCCATGTGCGCAGTATTTTATATACACATCTCATGTGATTTTTACCAACTTTATGTGACAGATGACATTTTATAGATGACAAGATTGACTCTTTAAGAGCATTCACCTGCTTAAGATAACTCAGCTAATGATTTCCAGAGTTGGAAATTTAATCCAGGTCAGTGTAATTCTAATTCTCATACCAGATAGCATTCTGTTACATTGTCGCTATCTGGTTAAAATCCTAAATTATATATTACAAAAATCTGTAAATTTATGGGCTACACAAATATTTATCCATGGCTTGGTTGATAGTGTTGCAGGTATTATTTTTTTCTAATCTTCCTCTTTGTAATTCAATTTCCTTATTAGAAAAAAATGATAATAATAGAATTATTATAAAATTGTAAATAAAATGTATTAATTCTATGGAATATAGGGAATACTGATGAAGTGATTATCATTATTGTTGTTGTTTTTATTATAATTAACCATCTTATGCTTTCCCACTTAACTTGGACAGTTGATTTTAAACTCATTTGAAAGCAAAATTAATGAGCACTTTCTCCACGCTAGGTTCTAGTTGTGCTAAATCTCTAATTATGAAACAGAAATCTGAAACGGATAAGGCATAGTCCCTGCCACTGAGGAACTCCAAGTGTCGCTGGTTTATTTTTAACATTTCTTATTCTTTAACATTTCTTATTCTGTTTACCTGATGTTAAAATTTAAATAATTAGTTTAATTTTCAGAGGCTGTGGCATGAATTTTGATGACAAGAAAGGAAACCCTTGGTGAAATAAAAATGCAGTGCCTTTGGCAATTCAGATTTGCCCGGTTGTAAGTATGCTGCTCACAGTCAACAAAAACATAATAATTCTGGTGAGTGACAAAATAGCTATCGTGCCCTGTCCCATGCTTTTGGGTAACCAGTGGTAGGAGGATACTCACTACGTGATCTGTCAAGGTTACATCTCATTCAATTGCACTGCTCAGATTAGGCCATAGTGTAGTGTAAAATACACTCAACAAGAATTATCCACATGCTGATTTCTAAATATTACCAGGCACTCAAGTACTCTCTGACATATGGGAAGCATTCAGTACAAAAGACAGATGAGAAAAAGCAGAATAAAACAACTTGGAGAGGAAAGTTTAATAAGAAAAACTGCATTCATAGTCCTGGAGAGATTTAAGAAGGTACATCATGCTTCATGTGCCTATGATGCATAAAGAGAAAGATACCTTACCTTAAAAAAAAAAAAAAAAACTAGATAATATCACGAGCTCTTGGAAATTAAGAATATAATTGCAGAAACAAATAAAAGGTACAGTAGAACTTGTCTACTGAAGTTAAGGCTGTTAAGGCAGAGAGAATTTGATAAAAGTTTATTGGAAGCCAAAATGTGAGGACTGATTGACCCCAGAAGACACACCAACAGTTTGCTACAAGTTGGAGGGCTTTTATCGGGAAGTTTCAGGGAAGGGAGGAGTGACACAGGAAAGTAATTCCCAATGCTGGGAATCACTTGAAGTCCAAGTGGGTCCTCGGCTTCCCGCAAGAAAGAATTCTGGAGGGAGCCGACAGTGTAAAGTGAAAGTGACTTTTATTCAAGAATAGAAAAGCTACCCCACGGACAGAGTAGAGGCTAGAGGCTCGTTCTCCCTGTGGAGGAGAACCGCCCTCGTGGTTCCTTTAGTCCCTTTATTTAAGCAAAGGCTTAATTACAGGCTAAACAAGGGGAAGAATATTCATGTTATTTCTTGGAGAAGGGTAGCATTTTCTGGAATTAGGGTGACATCCTCCTTTTGACTAAATATCCTCAAACGGGAAGAGCCATGGCATCAAGTGCATAATGGGAGTGGGAGCTTTCCTTAGAAACTTTTATGGTAATGAGGATAAAATGAACCTGCAAGGTCAAGAAGCAGTAGATTTCTCGGCCATCTTGGTTCTAACCAGCTGGAACTTTTCCTGCCCCTGTCTTGTTCTGATCAGGGTAGTTCGAAACCTCCTGACTCTCATCCTGTTTCAACCAGAGTGGTTCGAGATTCCTGACTCGGTTAAGCAATGCCTGCCAGTTCCCTATCTCAGAAGCACTCCTCATACCAGAGCTGTCCTTTTTCCTGGAGGGCACACTGCAGAGGTTACAATCATTGGCTACAGATTGTAACATACAGGCTAAAATATCCTACATGCAAGACAATCTGTAAAACTTCATGATTTAGAAATAAGTCAGTGTCAGTAGGTCATACATTAATCAGTATGTCAACAATTTGAGGAACTCACGATAACATTCTTTCCTCGGGGTTAGGATGTCACCATGAATCATACAACCTCCCCCAGGCAGGTTAATTTAGAAGCCTGATTACTTTTAAAGTAAACTGCCAAATGTGACCTGTAGGTTATCAAACTGGAAGCAAAAGTTGAATGGTGCTCTCAGAAAGTAAAGCACACACACACACACAAAAAAGACAAAGAGAAGGAAAATAGGAAAGAATTAAAAGAAAATTAGAGGATCAACCCCAATGTCACAAAAGAACAGAGAAAATGGAATAGAAGAAATAACCAATGGAATTTGGAAGAAATGATTCAGGAAGACTTCCTGGAACTGAAATGATCCAATTTTCAAACTGAAAGAGTCCAACTACACTCCGGACAGTGGCTGGGGAAGTGTACACACACACACACACACACACACACACACACACACACACACCATGCCATCATAACACATCAGCATGTAGGCAGAATCTAAGACAACTCCCAAGATCCCCCACCCTCTGTGCAATGCCCCAAGACTATGAATATGCTGGATTTTACTCCTGTGATTAGGTTACCTGACACAGTTATAATTTAAATAGGGATATTGTCCCTGTGGGCCTGACATAATCACATGAGCCCTTTAAAAGTAGGGTTTTCCTTAGCCGGTTGCATACGAGAAAGAAATTGAAAACATAAGAAAGATCCATTGTGCCTGTGCCATTACTGGCCTCAAGATAGAGGAGGCCCTGAGTCAAAGGTATGGGTGGCCAGCAAGGAAACAGAGCTACACCCACAAGGAACCGGATTCCAAGAATAAGCTTGGAGGAGAGTTTTTCGCATAGAATCTCCAAACAAGAATGTAGCCAGGCTGACACTCTGATTTCATTCAGCCCGTCGTGTCCTGAGTAGAGAAACCATCCCTGCTGTGACAGATTTCTGACCTACAGAACCATGAACTAAAAACCGAGTGCTGTTTTAAACCACAAAGTTTATGGTAATTTGTTACTGTACATGGAATTGTAACACATGGAAGGCGATGGATAAAGAATGTAACAACTCCGAAGCTAGGCACAAGAGCTTACCCACTCCAAAGAGAAGGGGAAAAAAGTTTTCACAGGCAAGATCAAGAAGAGAAGAAAACTGGACTTTTCATTCATATTAACGAAATCTAGAAGACACAGGAGACATCTCCGCAATCACAGGCTGATCTTAACTGAGAGAAACCTGCTTTGGTTTCTCTTCCAACACAGATTCCATTTTTCTTAGACTGATTGGGGAGCGGAGAATAATGCTGATGTCAGAATTATTTCATCTTGAAATTCAAAGTGTTGACAAAACTATCAATTAAGTGTGGGGTGAGAAAAAAATTGTCATGGACCATCTCAAATATTTTTCAGCCAGTGTACCTGTCATCATGAAGCCAACAGAAAATGTGCTCCATCCAATCCAGGGCCTAAAGGAAAGGCAGGCAAGAGTGGGATTCAGAAACCGAGAATTCAACACGAGAGAGGTGAAGGTGAGGGAAGATCCCAAGGTGTTACTGTCCCTGGACAGCAGCTAGGCAAATTGGAAGCAGGCCAGAAGGCTGTGAGAGAGAGTTTTTTGAACAAGATAAGATTGACAGATTATCTGCTGGATTGAATATTTTTAAGAGATTTTGTACAACAGGGGCAGAATTTGAGGCAGAACTAGTAAGAACAATATTTTAAAAGGAAGCAAACAAGTAAACCAAACAAAACAATAACTTAGAGAAAAATGAAATGTAAGATAATAATCATGGAGCACTCTGGGAGGCCAAGACGGAAGCATTGCTTAAACTCAGGAGTTCGAGACCCTCTTGAGCAAGAGCAAGATACCATCTCTCCTAAAAATAGAAAAAATTAGCAGGGTGTCCTGGTGCACACCTGTGGTCCCAGCTATTCGGGAGTTTGAGGCATGAGGATCCCCTGAGCCCCGAAGTGTGAGGTTGCAGTGAGCTATGATGATGCCACTGCACTCTAGCCTGGGAGACAGAGCGAGATTCTGCCTCAAAACAAAACAAAACAAAATCATGGTGTATACGACATAGTAGTATGACACAGTATGTAAGACAAGAGCTCTTAATGTTGTCTGTGGAGCCATGATGGTAAAAACACAGTGTGTTGGGAATGAGGAAGTGGGGAGTACGCATGTGTGAGGAGGTTTCAAGGCAGCGGTGTGAGAGCAAGCAGATTCCTTTCAGAGTGGGCGATGACTGGGTAGCAACATGCGCAGGTCATTTGGAAATAGGAACTGGGCGTGTGCGTTCAAGGTGGGTTGCGTTGCTTCTGCAGAATGGGTGAGAGGTAGAGGAGTGGTTCGTGGACCCTTTTTCCATTTTTTTTTCTGTAACTAGCCTTGGAGAGATACAGGACTTTGTAAATGAAGCACACACTTTAACTAAAATAAATACAGAAACTAAATGGAAGGAGGAAAGGAAGGAAGGAAGAAAAGGAGAGAGGGAAGGAGGGAGGCAGACAGTGCACACACAGAGGAGTTCCTGATTGATTTCATGCACCATCTTCCTGGGACTCCTGTTCCTATGACACAGGAGACATTTCCATAACCACAGGCTGACACACTCTTAACAGAGAAACCAGGACAGTCCTGCTTTGGTTTCTCTTCCAACACAGATTCCATTTTTCTTAGACTGATCCGGGAAGCATAGAATTTAAGGGGTGTATATTATGAAGTAATTGTTTGTTTAAAAAATATTTGGGCAGCAGCAGAGGTGAGAGAAGGTTTTATATTATAGGAGTGACAGCTCACTGACGTTCTGTGGGTTGTCTTTGATCTGTTAACGTGCAAAGCTTTCAGTGGATTTGATCTAAAAATGATATATTGGGTATTTTCTTGCCAGAATGTATAATTTTCTAACATGATATCTTTGGCAGCAGCGCATGTAATGAAGCTGTCTGGGCCAAGATGATGATATTTTCAAGATAACGCTAAGTTTGACTAAACAGGATTGTGGAGGAAAGAAAAAGGAAGTGAAAGGAGTATCTTGTTGCAAATGAAACCAGGGAGAAAAAAGGATATTTTGAGAACAAATTGTATACAGATTACAAAGTCAAGGTTAATTAATGGAAAGAATCTGGCTTTTGAATCCAACAAGCTTGGGCATGAATCCTGGTTTAACCATTGTGTGTGACCTTGGGCAAAATAAAGGCCACTCTCTTCTGGTCTACTTGTATTCCGTCATGAAATAGAGAAGAAAAGCCATAACTTATGAGATTGTGAAAATCATATTTTTGATTAAAAGGCCTAACAGTGTTCCTAGTAGGCATTCAATAAATGTCACATCTATTAACACACACACACACACACACACACACACACACACACACACACACACAAACACACCCCAAGGTGTCAGTCAAAAGGGAGAAGACATAGTCAGATCCTACCCCAGTGAAATCTGTCTCTTTCTCTATGCTCTGATTCTGTATCTCTTGAAATGTCTACCTCAACTGCCTCTTGCTGTCTCAGCCTGTTCTTCTAAAATCTCACTGAGGTTTCAGCTGATGTCATTGAAAAGAAATGTACACAATATGTTTCCTTCCTTTGCAGAACTCATGATCCAGTAGGGAACACAGAGAAGAAAAAAAAATGTTGCAATATAATTGTTCTACTAGACCTAAGTACAAGATTCAGTCACCCAGATAAAGGACCCTCAACTCAGGGTGAACCATAGAGCATTTTAACAATGGGGTGGGATTGGGGTGAAGTTCCACATAGGAGGACATGCCTGTTTCATCCCTGTTGTTTCCGAAATGTGCTGCTGATATGAGCTGTTGTATGTGTGGCTGGACACTGCTTAATGCAAGGCTGTTTCATGATCTGGTTTAAAAAACAATTCTCTTAATTGCAGGATTGTTCAGGGTGACCACCAAAAAGATGCTGATTTGAATCTGTTTGGTATTCTTTCTTTTCCTTCTTTCTTTCTTCCTTTCTTTCTTTCTGCATATATTTTGGGAGTCATAAACCATGTCAAGTGCTGGGAATACAGAGGGGAACTGAGGAAGTCCTTCCTTCCTGAAGTGTTAAATCTCTAGCAAGGAAGACTTCCAAGACCTTAAATCAAAGGCAATACAGAGACAAGTCATGGTCAGTACAAGAAAAAGACCAAAAAACTTGCCTTTGATGTGGAAAGCCCTGCAGATTTCTTTACAAGAGTGCGGGGGTAGGAAGGATCTCTGGGGGTTTCTGGAAAGCACAGGAATGAGACTCTGGTAGGCACCTGTGAAAAGGAAGAACATCCCAGTCAGGAAACAGGTTCAGTGAAGCCCTGGCTTACAGATAGAGCACAGAATTGTGCGGGGAACGGCCAACAGTTTCCGAAGTATAATGATCTCATTCGAAAGCCTCCTTGAGGCGCACCATGCCCAGCTGTTCCTAGTCCCTGACATCAGTCACAGAGGAGCACATTCTGGTGGCTGGCAAGGGCCTGTCCACAACATAGACCGTGCCACATTAACTCAAAAACTGCTTGGCTTTAGGTGAAATAAGCTTGATCTTAATCATTCCATTTGATACTGGCTTCCTAGTAGTAGCCATACCCTTTTAAAACTGAGTGCCACTTCAAAAGTTACAAAGAATTTTCACATTTAATGCCCTCCTTCTCCCTGGGGTATATGCATTATACCCATTTTACAGATGAGGAATGAACAGCCCAGCAGCTATACATCTATGAGTGCTGTGTGGAAACATAATCCAGAGGTTGACTGGAGGGTCCAGAAACAGCTGGTGAAATTGTGGTACATGCTAATAATTTGGACATCGTTGAAATGAGCAATTTAAAGATGGTACATGCTAGGCAGAAAAGGAGCAGCTGTCAAAATTCAAATGAGGTCACCTTAAAAGAGCAGTGACCTCTGGGCTCTGTATTAGAACAAAAGCCCAGGTTTTAGGTCTACTTATATGGTAGGGAGGAAATTCTAAGGGAAAATGGACTGAAGTAATAGCAAGGTACTCTTGAGTTAAACATCAGCGGTGATGAAATGAAGTGCATTGGGGAAGGAAATGGAAGAATGCCCACTTAAGATGATTTTTAAGGTAGAAAGTCATTTTCCAGTATTGCTCAAAGACAGAAGAGGAAGGACTATTAAAAACAAACCTCTAGGCCTTTACATTCTCATGATAACTCAGGGTGAGACAAGTAAGCCAATAAACACTGCATTCAATGGTCACTGCAAAAACGCAGAGTTGACTCAGTTTTCTTCCTTAGTCCCCATTTTTCCCCATTTATTCCTTTTTGTCATCTCCAGACCAAAATTATGGCTCCAAGCTTTCTTGTCAACCTATCCCATCTCCCATATCCCCTCTGAAGACAGCATGCTTATTTTCTTTTTGCCAGAGGATCTACAATCTAAAGAATTACTTCTTATTTAGGAACGTAATATCCACTGTCTTGGCATTTTCCATGTTAAACTCACAGTTCTTAGAAAATTATTGGATCTCAGGCATCCAAGGGGCACAATCACTCACCTAGTGATTGATATTTGTCTGCACCAGCCTTGACAGATTGGCTGATACAACTATACTTATTATACTTGGACAGCTACCGTGATAGGAAACACATTTCTAACCAAGGCTTTGTGTTCCTTCACTGGGCAGCTGTTAATCACCAGAAATCTCCACCTCCTGAGCGCCGTGGAGCAATTCTGCCTTTACTGCTGCTTTAAGATCTTTCAAATAAGTGATGTAATCCTATCTCCCTCCAACCCCAATTCAAAATATTAACAGCTCCTTCAGGTTGAACATCTGCAGTTCTAACTATTTTTACATGGCATGTTTCAGTCTGTCCCCCACCACCCCACCTCATGTGGGTCACTCCATCCAAAATAAATCTCAGTTAAATGCAATAAGCCAGATATGTTCCTCCAGCACATAATAGAATAATAACTGCTAGTTCATTTATCATTTTAAATTTTAAGGGAATATTTTAAATATTTAATCTAGGGAAAATTAAATCAATGAATCTGAAGTGAACAC
>RJWJ010029777.1:0-20354 GCA_004363605.1 Indri indri | reverse complement strand
TAAAATGATGAAATTTAGTAGGAATATAAATTGTCTTTATTGTAGTTTAATATTGACACTCAAAACACATTTATGTAAATTTAGAAAGGGACCAATTAAACTAGCAACAACTATTTCATATAAAAATGCCTGGAGTTGTAATTGATTATAAATTCATTATGAATCTACAATAATTACAGTGATTTAGTTGCTTAAAAATCTAACATTAGTTAAGTACACAAAAATAGAGTATCCCTTTTTACTTTATTAGGTCATGTTTTACTTAGTCTCCTACTTATTCCAAGTGTCACTTTTGGGGTAAGTATTGGAAAATTTCTGTGTCCATAAGCATTCAGCTTTGACTATGAGACATTTGGAAATCCTCTCATCTACAACAGTCTGAATGTCCGTGGATTATACAACTTAAAAGCATCTTAGAGTAAATATAAGAACTAAAATCATAAGATTTCGGTTCTGAACCCATTTGGTTTAAATTGTAGATTTGCCGATTACTATCTGAATTACTTTGTCCAACTTGCTAAATCGCTCTAGGATTTAGTTTTTCTTACCTGTAACATGAAGATAATATTAGTATTTGCTTCCTAAATATAAGGAAAAATATCAAACAGTTAAAATTTCAAAGAAACTGAAACATATGCCTCCGCTTTGTGAACTAATAAAATACTTCTCATCATCTGGAAACTTCTCTTCCCATCAGTTGATCATCTCTGTATCATCCTATTTTTATGAGGTTGGCATTAGTTTGGAAGATATTCGGAGTCCCTTCCAGTTTGGGAGACTATATTTCCATAAAATTAAGATCATAAAGTGCAATGAAAATTATGTGCTTTTTAAAAAATAAATTTTACTAGCAGGGTCACCCAAAAAACCTTACCATCATTTTCGTTAAGTGTTTATCAGTCTTTTATTTGGAGAAAAACCAATTTATTTTTATCAAAATTTAGCTATCTATAGCTAGATAGCAAATTTTAATTCAATTATAAAATTTTTGTATGATAGTACTTTCATAAATACTTAATTATTCAGTAAACATTATCCATATATCCTATGGAAAACAGGTCCACATAGTAGCACTTTTGTGCATATAATGCTACAAGGTTGATGATTCCTTATGATAAAGTGATAACTTTGAATGTCATGTGCAAAACTTTTGTTCTTGGTTTTTTTAAAACTTATAATTCCTTTATTCTTTCAAAAGGTAGATCCACTGAGTAAAGAAAATTATTAGACATTTTGACATAATATGACACATATTTAGTCACAACACTGAAGCAGTATTGAAGAGAAGTAATACATGTCTGATGTTTTTGAAAAGAAATGTTATTTTCAAGTATTGTCATACTATTAAAGTTGTTTTTGTGTTTTCCCCAAAAAAGATTTAGAGTAACTAATTATCTGAAAAAGTAATCATTTAGTCATTACCATTTGACTTGCTTAAACAGAGATCTTAAAGGACATAATATGAGTTTATGGAATGTAATTATACTTTTATGAAACACATGTATAGAATTTACAGTGCTTCTTAATATTTCAAGAATTATTTATCATTATTCTGCTAAAATTAAAAATATCATGCATGCTTCAAATTCCATTCTATGATGAGTCTATTTAAGTATTTCACAGTTCAGAAAATTTAAGAGATATCATTCAATATGTCCTAAAGATACATAAAACTTAATCATACTCTATAAAATGTGTATGAAGAATGTATCAACAAAAACAAACATTTTTATGCCCAGATCCCAACAGACATAATTTTGGGCCTTAAGTGCAACTTTCAAGTAATTCTCCTACATCTACTGTTTTTGTCAATTTTCCTTTTTTTTTCTTGATGCAAGACTATTTTGTGTTATTGCTTTTTAATAGTCTATATGTATAAAACTACAAAATGGATTTTCTTTGAAAATTTGACTATTTTTGTGCTATTTTTATTTTGCCAGTATTTTAAGAGAATCTAGCATCCTGTCATTTGTTTCCCATGAGAATTGCTTGAATTAAAATTGGTAATCTAAAATTAGTTTTCTAACTGGAATTTTGACTTTTTCTTTAAATTGTGTTTTTCACACATCAGAGCAGTTTGAACTCTTAATTACATGTTAACTACATGGGAGGGAAGAAAATTCAAATTATAAATGATGCAAATCTTTGTTGCCTTTTATCATTCTATAAAATACATGCTTTGGGTATGCGAAGTGTATGAAGAAGTCTGAAACTTTAGATAAACTGTTCCTTCCTTTTTATTCTCCCAGAAGAGCCATCTTTAGTAGAATTCATAGAGCCTAGAGTGGATTTGTGTAATTAGCTTGGTTGCACGCCATCCTTCCCATAGGTCAAGCCAATTAAAGGATAACTAAGGGAGACATGGCTCCAAACAGTGGCATATGGCACTAATGCTCACTAGAGAGGGAAAATGAAGTCACACAGATTATAACTTTGAACGAAATGAAATTGGATGTTGAACACTTTGAACTCAAAATCCCTCTCCCTTTTTCTTTTCATCTGTGTACTTTTTACTCTCTTATGTTCAGTGTGTCCTCTGACTTGCTAAGAAGGAGAAGGAGAAGGTTGGGCACTACAGTTTTTGTCATGCTATTACTTGTCACACTGTGATCTAGATCTTCCTCACTTCCTGGGTTTGTTGTTGGTACGCACAAAGGATCCAACTTTGATGGTGTTACATATGCCCAGTTTACCAAAAAGTCAGTTTCCTACTTCAGAAATCTGAGAATTGGGCCTCAGGGTCCAGGTAGACATGAAATGAGAATAATCTGAAGATGAAGCAAAAACTCTGAATAAATTTAAAAAACAATATATGAAAGAAGCAATTTGAATAAATGATATTAGACTGTATTCGTAGTGATAATAAGTAAAATCATTATATTCACAAATTTCCTGTACAAATTTAGGGTAAAAAGGAGACAATTTTAGCAATAAGAAAAATAAACACAAGTGTGGATTTACTCATAATATAACCAAACCCCTAGATTTTGTCAATTAATGGTTTTCAAATGAGAGTGTCAGGAGTGTAAATTGACAGACTCACAAATGTATAGATGTTTCTTGCTTAATTAAAAGTCCATCAAGTACCACTTCAGGATTAACTTTAGACTGCAAAACAATTTCCCATGAATTGTGATGGGATTTCAATCCATTCCACAGTTTGTTCCCTTGGTTCTGTTCCTTTGCGCATTTTAAGAATTAAATGGTTGAAACTTAAACTCTAAAAAGGTAGAAAATTAAACTTTTTAAAGGCTTTTCAAAGGATTTTGCATTGCACCAAAAATAGCTAGTTTGAAAACTATGGAGAGACTATTTGAGATTTCTTTTACTTTTGTCTCTGCTACAAACTTGCTCTGTGATTTTTAAATAGATTTGATTTTACCTTTCTATGCCTTAGTTTCTTCACTCGCTAAGTGATGGGAGTCGGGGGTGAGTTGACTACAGGATCTCTGAGGTTCTCTTCTACCTTGAAAATTCTGAGTCTAATCCATCTATCTTTATTAATCAGCTTTTACTCTGAAAAAAAGAAAATGAGTCAAGGTTGACATGAGCAGAAATTATTTAATACATACAAATATCTAGAAAGGATTAGTGAGGTTTTTAAATCACAAATAGTTGATCTTTCGAACAAGAAAAGTAGACTGCTGTACATTATGACACATGGTACATTGCCACTTTATATCAGTCTTCTTCCTTGAGGGCTTGCTTGTGAACAAAATTTCTTTGAAAAGGAATTTGGAGGAAAGAGACTTTATTCCAGTGAACAATTTGCAAACCAGGGAGTCACAGCCTTCAGTGTAAAAAAAAAAACAAAGGTGTATTCCAAAGAACAAAGTGAAAGTTTGGGTTTTACAGCAAAAGCTTCCACCCAGGTTCTCAGTAAGGTCTGTTCGTGCAAATGAAGGATGCAAACTTCTTTGTTCTGATTGGTTATCATAGTTGAGTTCTGATTGGTTGATATAGTTGAGGCCTGATTGGTCAAGGCAGGTAAGTTCTGAAAGTCTCAAAGTTAAACAGAGATAGGGGCTTTCAGAGAACTCAGAGTATATAGTGTGACCTCTAGTCAGCAAATGGTCATTTGTCTCTATTTGAATTTAGGCCCAGTTAGGCCCTTGGAATCCATCTTAAAGGCTCTCTCAGGTTCACATTTGTTCACAAGCTGGAAATCTTCAAATCCCGTCATCACCATTTCTTCTCTCTCAGAAGATACTTATTTTCTCATTGGCCATTGCCTGAATCATTTGCAACATATAGCCATTGTTTTTTAAGGACCTACATTCAAAAGACTGTTCTGTATGGAATCACATCTAAATCCACATTTATTAATACCTAATAATATCAATTTCAACACACAAAAAAATGCTTAATGTAAGTACTGCTCTTTTATGCTGACAGGCTAAGTCCCGTTAAGAAATATAGCATTTCGCTGTGAAAGGTGGATGGAAATGTGAAAATAATTTTTGTTATTCAAATATGCTGTGGTTAAATTTATACATACTTGAAGTTAAATATACCTTTTATATTCTAATTTATTGACATCTTGCAAACTTTCAATATAGAGATAGTTCATGTTCTGGCTATTTTATTCTCTTCTAAAAATCAGTAAACAAAGATATTCTTCATGAGCTTGCAGCTGACCCTGGACAGAAAGTTTTAGCTTGTCCACCAGTTCTATGTACAGAAACAAAATGATATTCCTATGCTTATTTTCCTTAAAATGCTTCAAGCTAAACTAGAACTGGTAACAAAAATACTGTAGCAGAATTATTTCATTTTTGAAAATAAAGGTGGGTGTATGAGGCTTCTGTCACATCTCTATATTTACAGTGAAAAGTCAATTGTAGGCAGTTTGTGTTGAAAATGACAGCATTTCTATCAAGCTCTACATCAGCTGCTGCTAGCTGGAGTCAGAATTATCATCCTTCACTGGGCTGTCTTGCTTTATGATATCAATTAGCAAACAATCTGTTTTGTTGGCACATGATACAATTAGGATGCAAAACAGAGTGACTGTGAAGCAAAACATTTTTCAGGGAGAAGGCCCATGCCTAGTGAGGAGAAAATGGTACCGTCTTTCTGTTTGTCAGTCTTTCTTTAATTTGTCACTGATGTTGGTTTATTGACACTAATACATACAATAATATTATTAGGTTGGCTGTTGTTCTTATTTTCTAGAAAAGTTTAATTTATTTTTAAAAATAATTTACAGATATTAGTGATTTCTTCCTTAAGTTTTTAGTTGTTCTAAAATTTATGTTTAAACCTGTAGAAAACATTTTTTTTTTTAAAAAAAAAATCGCATTCCACATAAAGCAGAAGAGAAGGTACGCTAGAGGGCGCAAGTAAGCTATACTTTTTATTTCATTTTTTTTCATTTACCAACATAATTTGCATGTCTTTAGGGATGCTTTTACTGCTTAATCTGATCTACTTGAAACTACTCATTTTTCTTCTTCTTCTTCATTTTTTTTTTTTGTTCTTGCTCTGTTTTTTTCCTTAAGACCAGTAGCTCATTTGGTATTTTTCATTGCCCAGGAAAGTTGCAGACCTTTAGGTTCATTATTTTGATAAGCTTTATCCCATATGGATTGTCTGGGTGGCCTTTATACTTTTATTGAAATCCCCTGATCTTGTCCTATGACATTTCTGATGTTTTTTTGAAAGAGCATCTCCACAGCTGCAAATGATTGCTACTTAAGCACAATTGCAAGGGCTTCGAGATGTGCACAAATCACTCCTGGGTATTTTCTTAAGCCACATTTAAACCTCAAATTCCTGGTCTCCAGAGGTGAAAGGCTAGATGTTAAGTAATCTGCCACCTGGCTCATTCTAACATGATTGGTAGAGAAGACAAATTCATCTTCTGAAGAATATACAAGAATAGAATAATTTTTCTTAAAAGGTCAAATGAAATTTATGCTTCATGCTCAAAACTTTGGCATTTCAATTAACTTTTAAAAGTCAGAAACAATATAGGGAGCTCTAAAATGTGCTTAAAGAGAACAGGAATTGTATTTATTGAACAAAATAAACCAAACTTAATGACATCCTCAGAATATGTTGCTCTTGCCTCTTTAACAAGATTTTTTAAAAAAATTCTATGTTCTGAAATAGTAGAAATGCTCTTTTCTTTTTCAAATCTTCATTGTTACTGGGGCATTTTTATTATTTTAGTTGCCTTCTCTTTGAAAATATTATTTGTTAAAATCATTAGTAAAAAGATGAAACAGTTATTTTACAAGTACATATATAAAGAATGTGGGAAATTCATAATAAAAGTAATTACAATGTTAATTGAAATAGTTATGGTAGTATTTAGTAGAATGCAATTAAAACCTTGATCATAGTCCAAATCCAGTCTGTTGAAATTTAATATTTTACAGTAAAACATTTCTTGATATTCCTGCTCCTGAAGACTCAGCTATAAAAATACATATTTCTACTCTATGTCATGTGTAACATGTGTTTTTATTCCAATACACTACCTTTCTCAAAACATAATACAGGTGGGGGCCATCTCAAAATAGGACTAAAGAAATTCATCTTGATTCCCATGTCATCTTGAAATACGGTATTATAAAATATTGCATTGATCACGTTTCTCTCCACCTTACCCCCCGCCCCCCGCCACACACACACATACTGCATGCCTTTACTATTGCCTCTTTGTCTGCTGTTGAAATTACTTTTAAGGTTTGATTGGGAGAATTTTCCCAGGTTGAGGATGGAATGTGGGAAAACCCACAGAATTCAGGGCTCAGCTCAGCAGGATGGCATTGGTTTTCTCATTTGCTATGCTGGTAGTTATTTTCCAGTCTGTTGTCTTTATGGCCATGAGGTTAAAAAATCATTAAAAACATAAACTTCTCATATGATCCCATATTAGGTTATATGGAATCAAAATGAATAATTTTATTAGGTTCATGTTGACAGGCAAGTGATAGAGCCAGATCAGGATCCAAAATCGAATCAGTTGTAGCTTCAAGTCCAAGGTTCTTTCTGCCTCACAAACTGACTATGTCAGAGAAGTCAAAATCTACACCCAGATGTTTACCTACAGGTGTTTATTAATTTCTTCTATGTAACTTGTGAATAATGATTTTAATAATTGATTCACAATTATCAAAAGAAGTCAGTTTTTATTCAATGAAAGGGAAGACTAAAATTATTCTTTTTTCAGCTTTATTGAGGCATAGTTGACAAATAAAATTGCATATGTTCAATGCGTACAACGTGTTTTTTGGTAAGCATAGACTTTGTGAAATTAACATGATTAAGCTAATTATCATTATCTATTAATATTACCTCCCACAGTTAATTTTTTGGCATATGGTGAAAATACCTATAACTTACCCTCTTTGCATATTTCAAGTATACACTACTTATGATTAACTATAGTCACCATGCTGTACATTAGGTCTCCAGAATTCATTCATCTTCTTCTAAGTGCAAGTTTGTACCCAATAACCAACATCTCCCCCATTTCACCCATCCTCCCAACCCCTGGTAAACCACTATTCTACTCTCTGTTTGGATGATTTGATTCAAAAGATTTGATATATAAGAGACATCATGCAGTATTTTTCTTTCTGTGCCAGGCTTACTTCACACAGCGTAATGTCCTCTAGGTTTATCCATCCATTTGTCATGAATGGCAAGATATCCGTCTTTGTAAAGGATTAATAATATTCCATTCTATGTGTACATATACACACACACACACACACACACACACACAGATACACACACTGTATATATTTACACACCACAATTTCTTTATTCATTCATCTTTCAATGGGCATTTACATTGTTTCCTTGGCTATTGTGAATAGTACTGAATTGAATATGGGAGTGCAGATATCTCTTCAATACACTGATTTCATTTCCCTGGATATGTACCCAGAAGTGGGACTGCTGGATTATATGGTAGTTCTACTTTTAATTTTTTGAAGAACCTTCATGCTGTTTTCCATGCTGTCTGTACCAATTTACATTCCCTCCAAGTGTACGTAGGTAGCTTTTTCTCTACATCCTTGCCAACACTTGTTATCTCTTGTCTTTTTGGTATTAATAATAGCCATCCTAACAGTTGTGAGGTGATATTGCATTATGGTTTTGGTTTGCATTTCTCTCATAATTAGTGATGTTGAACATCTTTTGATATAACTGTTGGCCATACCTTCTTTGGAAATTATTTGCAAATACAATTTATAAAGAAGCTTTTAACATCTTCTAAGTAAAAAATTATCTAGCTCTTTAAACATGCATTTTTGAAATATTCCTTCTTTTTCCAGTATGCATTTTGAAAATTAGCAACAAAATAGAGAAAGTTGAGTGTTACATTAGCTAATACAAAAAAAAAAAAAAGAAAGAAAACCTCATTACTAGAAGTACTTGATATCCTGAAATGTTTCATTTTCTTAGTAAGAATAATTTCATTTAAAATATTGTGTAGGATCAGATGCTTTGCTTTAAAATTAATTTATGGAACTCTCAACTTAAGGACAAACACTTTAGGTAATTAAGTATGAAATGTCTGATTTCCTTAAGTACTAAGTTTGACAGTTGATATCTCTGACATTTCACATTTTATTTTATTGTGAAGGTACATCCTCAGCCTTTCCAATTCATGTTTTGGCTTGTGATTATCCTTCAAATTTTCGGTGGGGGGGGCAATTTTTGTGGAACCATGGATAAGTAAAAAATTTGTGTTATTTTCAAATATGAGTTATGCCATGGAACCAATGCAGCACAGACAGCTCAAAATATCAACTAAGTGTTTGGGAAGGATGTAATGAACACACAGTACATTGATGGTTTGAGAAGTTCTGTTGTGGTGACTTCAATCTTGAAAATGAGCTACGTGTGTGACCTGAGACCAACGTGGATAATGATGAGCTGAAAGCTGTAGTGGAAGCGAATCCATCTCAACCTATGTGTGAATTAGCAGCAAGGTTTGACATTAATATTCCAACAATATTGGACCATTTGAAACAAATCGGCAAGGCGAAGAAGCTGGATAGATGGGTTCTGCATGAATTAAATGAGCATCAGAAGAGAAATTGTCTCAAAGCTTGCCTTTCTTTGCTATCAAGACATCAAGATGAACCAGTTCTACACAGCATCGTTATGTGTGATGAAAAATGGATACTTTTTGACAATTGCAAGCATTCGACACAATGGTTGGATAAAGATGAAGTGCTTAAACACAGTCCAAAACCTAATATTCATCATTAATTGTATCTGTTTGGTGGTCCACCGCTGGTATTATCCACTACTGCTTTATGAAATCAGGTCAATCGATTACAGTGGGTGTCTACTGCAACCACTTGGATGAAATGATAAGGATACTTGAGATCAAGCAGTCAAGATTGGTCAATAGAGACCCATCAACATTTCACAGGGGTTTGTCCTTAGTTTTGTGGGTAAATGGCTGGTAATTAAAGAGATACTTGTTATACTAAGGACTCACTCAGGTTAACAAATATAAAAAGAGATCTGCTTTATAATGGCCATTTATTTTGCATTTACTATATGTCTAACTTGTCAAACCAAGTACTTATGTTGTCTCATGAAGCTCTCAAGCAGCATTTAAAAATAGATACTGGTGCTTCTCAATGAGGAAACTGCATCTGAGTGTTCAATACCCTGTCCAATATGTCTTAGGAAACAACCTGGAAGAGAGAATGTGGTTTGGAATGATTTCAAAGCCTGGGCTTCCTTGACTATAGAATGACAGTATGTTGATTTACAATGTAGAATATTCCTTTACATTGACCAAAATTTGTATGTCCATAATTGTTAATCGATTGTTATAGTCATAATTTAGGATATCTCCTTTTCCAATTACCAGAACAAATACAGATCGATAACTAGGATTTCCTTGTTGAAGTTGGAATTAGATCATTGGGTGGAAAACAGGGGAATCTTACAAAAAAGCTGACATGAAAGCTGATGAAACATTTCCTTCCTATAACAAAAAGGACCCCTAATATTTAAAATGGTTTTGGATAGATGCAGTCATGTTTAAAAATGCTAATAACATTGGTGCAATGATGAACTACCTATTTATATTGATAAATATAATAACCCCAAGTTTTTCTTTCATGTGACTTTACATTTTGAAATAAATTAAATAAAACTAAGAATAAATCAAAGCAATAGCGATTTTAGAAAGTAAATAACTTGAATTTGAGACAGCTTCTCACATCTTGGATTTTATGATACCAGTGTGATTATTGATTCTTTCTGCAAGTGTTTCTCTGCTTGTGGTGGAAAAACAGATACTTTGAATACCAAACTTGTTGTGTACTTGCTTTCACAGTGGAAGTAGAGAAGAAAGTTTCACAAGTGTATGAAAAAGAAACAGTGATTGACTTGTGGGGAAAACAGAGAAATATTTCCTCCTCTCACCCATAACTTCTCCAAAGAAGTCTTCTATTATTCTTAACCCAATACCTCGAGTTCCAAATATTTCTCTTGAATACCTTGAGGCAAAAATGAAATGCCAGGAAAAAGACCTTCCTCTCACAGGTCTCTAAGTAAGATGTTTAGTTATAGTTATCACATCAAGAATCTATTACATGAATTCATCTTATGGAAAAAATTAGATGTGAATTTATATATTTTCTTGAAATTATTTCTGTGAAGCTTTTCAGTGCATCACTAAGTCAAAAATTGAAGAGATATTGTTAATACAAATGCACTCTACTCATAACTGTATTTTAGCTGTAAGAACTTGAGGTACAATATAACAAAAATGATGTTGCTCTTAGTCCTTGAAGTTTGGGATTCATGATATTCAAAGTTTTAACTATACCTGCAAAATATGCCAAGACAAAGAAATTTGTCTTTATAAAAGTCTGAGGCAGTTGGTCTTTTCCCTGGTGTTCCAAAAATAGGGCAACAGCATCTTTCAGCTCATAAATCTGTGGATACACATTTTTCTCTGACAAAGAACAAACTGTGATGTGAAATAAAAGGATTTTGTAATCAACATTAAAATATTCACAAAGCAGTAAAATAATCTGATTTTGATTCTTTTATATAATTGATTACATTACAGTCGAAATTGAAGTCTTCTATGAGATCCCAATTCAGAGATTTAAAAGTCAGTGCTTAATCAGTGAATGATTTAATCAGGGTATCCCAATAAAGGTATAGTTTTCTTTGTTGTCATATTGAAATTATTGGTTTTGAACTTAGATTTATAAGGATATAAGCACTGTTTATTTTAATATGCATATGTATTTATATGTGTGTGTATGTATAAATGTGGGTGTGACACAGTTTCAAATAATAATCAGTATCAGTGGTGGTCTCCAAACTTTGATCAGTAGCATTTTCCACATAAGAAGAATATATATATTGAGAATAATTCTTCTTATCTGTAATGCCTTCAAAATTAATATAAAAGATTATATAATGGTGGTGATATATTTATTACTCTGTGGTGATGATTTCATTGGTATATGCATCTACCCAAACTCATCAAAATGTATACATTAAATATGGACAGTATTTTGTTTATCAATTATACCTCAATAAAGCTGTTAAAAATAAAATAATCGAACACTTTAAAACCCCTAACATTTAAAAATGTAATAATCAAATTATTTTTGCAAGGCCATAATATTTTTTGCTGTCATTAACCCAGTGCTTAGTGGTAGAATCAGAGAAAAATGTACATTGTATGATAATATTTTGATAGTTTTCAGGAGAAGTAGCGTCATGAGTATTTCCAGAGGTGCAAGCTTTGCTTTATTATTGTTGTTAAGCAGTTTCACATAAAATTTTAATAGCCTTAAAGTTTCTGATAGTAATATTTTCCAACAATGTCAAGTTGTGTGTGCTGTACACAATATTGTACCTAGCAGGAAAAATACTATTTAAAATAAATAGTGTTTGCATGAATTTTGACTATAACACTCAGATGTGGGAATTCCGTAATGATGGCATCACACTCAGCCTTTTCAACAAACCAAGATGATTGGATATCTAGAAAGAGAGTGCTAATTGGCTAATTGCCAATTGTCAATTACGTCTTCTCTTCTGCCTGGAAATTTAGCTAAACTAAATTTCTCAGTCTCCCTTGCAGTTGTGGCCTTGCAGCTGACTTTTAGCCCATCCTGTGGCTACGCTTGGCCTACATAAACTTCCTATATGTGATCTGTCATGATCTTCTCTGGCCGACTAGAATGGAGAAGGCTTTATGGTAAAGTTGAGGGCCAAGTGCCACAAAATGGAAGGACTTTCATTTCCTAAATCCCTTCTTGGAGTTGAGCTACCTAGAAAAGCTGTTCATCCAATAAAACTCTCATTACATTATTAGTGGGGGTGAAATTGGGAGGTTGAGGTGGTTAAGCCACTGAAATTTTGGGATTTATTTACTACAGCAACCAGTATTACCCTAATCAATACACACTATCCTTTGCAATTATTTCACTCCATACCTGAAAAAAAATGTCCATTTTATTGACTGCTATGTCACCTTCCCCAAACAAAAAACAAACAAAAAATTTTTTTAAAAGGAAGATTATGAGAAATGATGATAAAAATGCCTGGTTGTCTTATAGGAAAATAAGTCATAGGTATCTGTCAGTAGGTGGTAGGATTTTCTTTCTTTCAGTCATACTTGCATCCTGAGTAAAATATGTATTAATTTTCCATAAACATTTAAGTGACTGGCCTTATAACTGTCTATCTCTGATGGTGCCTAAAGCAATCTAAATAATATTACTTTGCAAATCTCATTGCTGGCTTGCAATATTAACAATGAACTTTTACTCAAAATGGATAAAAGAAGAAATGTTAAAATAAATACATATATTATAGGACTCAGGATCTCTTATAATGCATTTTAGTAATAGTGAGAGTACAAGGTTTTTTCTAAGTACATTCTTTCCTTAATATTAAAATCAGTTTTATATTAGGATATTAAGTGTGTCAAACAATATAAATTGTCATGTGCATGTTATTGTGTCACATATTAATAAAACAAAGAATATACGTCATATTATCTAATAATTATAGACCTTATTTATCTTATCCTGTGACTCTGCAACCAGCAATGAATAAATTTCAAGAAATCTTCCTTCTGAGATTACAGGGAATCTCAGTGTGGGAGGTAATTTCATTGTGTGATAACTGAGGAATTATTCTGTAAGGCCCATTCCTTCCAACTCCATATCCTTCCTGTCTTGTCATGATCACTCAGGCATTAGCAAGCTAAGTCTAGAATTTTGAGGTATGATGGGTAGCAGAATATGTGTTCACAGACATCATATGAGATACAGGGTTCAAGCTGGCTATGGTGAAGTGGATTTTGAAATATGTATCAAGGTACGGTTACTACAGATTCAGGCATGAGAAATAAGTCCTATCATAGCATGAGACTTTATCCCAGGATATTGTGTGCCTTGTGTCTACCTTGGTGCTAAAGAGTTTCCTCTTTCTGATGAATAGGTAATGTCATGCTGCCCAGATTAAGTCAGCACTGACTACTACTACAAATGAGGTCAGGATCCTAAAAATTTGGGAATGTCAAAAGGATGTAGAATCAGAAGTTTGTCCTACATCTGATTAGGCGTCTCTAGGGTCACAATCTGATGACCCTAATTCTGCACTTTGATGGCAACACTGAAAATAAAATATATTTAAAACAGTGTAAATCACTGGTTTCCAAACTGGTGTGCAGATTAGAATTACTTGGGGATCTGTTGAAACTTCTAAAGCATAAGTTACAGTCCAGAACAATTATTTCACAATCTCTGAGGCTTTCAGAATTTTTTGACTCTCTGGGTGAATTTAATCTGCAGACAAATCTAGGAACCACTCAAAGTTATGAATTTTGATGATGATGATAGGTTACCATGCCAACTTCTCAACAGAGGTGCTAACTTTTATATATTAGGGAATATTCTGCAAAAAATATTATTTTAATTCAAAGATCGTAGAAGTTATGTAACAAAGAACACAAAAAGCATGGAAATTCAAGTTGCTTATAATCTCACCAACCTAAGATAATCATGGTAAATAAATTTCTGTCTTTCTAACTATTTTCAATCTAATTATTAATAAGGGCATATTTGTGTATATATGTGTAGGTAAAACAAAAACTGTGATACTGTCATTTTATTTTGTAGACTTTTCTTTTTATTTAACAGTATATAGAACCGAAGAAAAATTTACTTTAAATGTTGCTTTATGTGGCCCTATTCTACAGTTCTTTTTAAAAATTCTGAATCATGGCACCATTTCCTTTTTAATAATTACTTCTCTTTTATCTTTCCTTAAGCCCCTATTCTTTGGGGCTAAAAAAACAAAGGTCAGGCTTACCATTTAGGTGACTCTTAAACGTATCTGTTTGCATAAGTGAAAACTGGATCTTTTCCCCTCAGACCAAATCAGAAATGTAGCAAAGAAAGTGGTTCTTAAAATTAGCTGTGTCAGAATTACCTGGAGGGGTAGTTAAAAGACCCACTCCAGAGTTTAATTCCCTAGGTTTAGTAGGTCAGGGGTGGATCCCCAGAATTTGCATTTTTAACAAGTTCCCAGGTAATGCCAGTGCTGCTGGTTAGGAGCAACACTTTTAGAATGATTTCAGGAAAAAATTCTTAGTCGTCTTTGTTTTTTTCTGTCTCATCTTATTATGTTACAAGTGGTTTTCATTTGCTTCTGGCTTCATAAATTTCCATCTTTCCTTTCAAATTTTCAAATACCTCTTGGAAGTATATTAATACAACTCCATCTGACTCAGACAGAGGACTACTTCTGAATAGTTCAAAGTTACTGATAACTTTTCTTAAAAATTGTTAAGTATAAAGCCTCCTCATATGTCCAATGGGCAAGTTAGGGTAACTCTTTTCCTCTTTGAAAAAAAAAATATATATATATATCCTTACCATCCAAATCCTGAGGGATGCATTTACTGTTACTCTGAGATATCAAGGAAAAAAAAAACAAAAAAAACCTTTTGTAACAGATATGGCAAAATGATTGTGTAGTGTTTTGTGCACAAGGCTGGGAAAAGCAAATTCCTGAAAACTTGCAGATGCAGGATATGTTGTGTTTGCCTTGGAGGCAATTTTTTACATCTTTTTCTTTTCAAGTGTTAATTCCTCCAGTATAGATAATCTGTTCTCTTTCATGTCTCCTCCTTGGGCAATATATTTTGAAGATTAATATAATATGGATAACATGCCTGTGTGTCTTGCCTAGTACAAAATACTGAGGATATTATTTCTGGTTTAGGGAGCTTGGAGAAATTTATATCTAGGGGTTTTGGAATGCTCAGTTATCAGAGAAGTATTGCTGTGTGTCTGGCCCTGGCAGTTTGCCCATGTTCTCAGCGGGTCATTAATAAAGGCTACAATCGCACCTACGGTTAGATTTGCTTCTACACTGACTCAGCAGTTGGAACTGCCATCTTACACTGCCATGGATCATTAAGAAGTTTCACCTGTCATACTTTTAAAAGATTCTCTATTCCTCTTTAGGTTAGAGCTGTTTTTCTACCCTAACTTACCTTTCAAAACTGAATTTTTTAAAAACAGGTATCTAGGGGGAAATGTTTTAATAAACAGCCCAGATTCCAGTAACTAATGGTTTCAACTTCAGTTCCTTTGTGACTTAAAAATCAAGTACTTATTTAGAAAATGCCTTCAGCAAGAGTACAGTTTGGGATTTATTTCATGTCACAGATTAAATTATTGCTTGCTTACTTCCTTCACATGAAATGCATAATTAATATTTCACAGCAAGTTTAGATTAGTAGTTACATTTTTTCTTTTACTTAATTTTCAAAAGTCACTTAAAGCCATCTGAGTCCCAGTATTTTTATATCACAAATCATAAATCAAGTTAAATGTTGGAGTCAGGGAGCTCTAATGCTACATTTAAATCCAAAGCACTGGTAAAACTACAGTTTATCTAGCTGCGTTATAGGCTGTCACCCAACAATAAATAACCTTAAAAGTTTCACAGCTTTTTTGATAGACCAGCCACAATTCAAGAATTGGAAAGTACTACAACAAATTAATAATAAAATTATAAAGAATATGTAAGCTTTACTTCTATTACTTCCATTACACAATGTTTTAGTTTGGGGCTTTATAATTTTGAATTTAAAGTTTGAATTTGAATTTATATTTTGAATATTGGTGCCATAGTTTCTTCAAAATCGTCTTATAAGCATCATCTTGATGATATATTCATTTTAAAAAGTATTTTTTTAAAGTATACCAATGTCTATTTGTGGAGAGGGAACTTTATAATGTTACAATGCTTCCATCTGAGACTAAGAAAGCACATGATCTAACAACCGTTGATTTGTCTCCTTATGTGTGATTGGTGGGGGGTAGAAAACCCTAATATTGAAATGCAGTCCTTTTCAAGATATCTTGCACCATGGGAATAACAAATAAGCAATAAATAATGATGATATAGTTGCATTTTAAGGAAGCCCTATTTTCTCTTCGTTCTTTTCATTTAAAAGTAGCAAAGCAAAAACAAGTAAACAAATAATATAATAAAAAGTAACAAAATTAATATACAAACCATAATTGGGGAGATGTGCTGGGTTTGTATTTTTAGAGAGTATGCAGTAGGACACACAAGTGTATGCTGGCTTTTGAGTCATGTGGATATGCTGACCTTTGACTCAGCCACTTAATTGCTGTTACAACAGGAAATTATTTAACCTCTGTAAGCCTCAATTTCCTCAACTTTTGAACCAAAATAATACCTAAGTTAATAAGACCTGCTTCTTATCTGTAAGAATTATCCTGAATTAATTTATCTAAGTAATAATAATAATTCTTTTGGGTATTTTCCCCAAACATTACCTTTTTATTGTATAGCTTTGATAATGTGAAATATTTACTCACAACTGTTTATAATGTTGTGAATGATTTATGGTGATGTTTGTCTGTAACTTATTCCCCAATCATTGGGCTACAGACCACACTAGAAAACAACTGTTCACATAGCAGCTACAAACATTTAAATTTTAAAAAAAAGAAAAAAAACTTGTTACTGACAGGTACTTGCACACAAAAAGCATGCTATCTTCCCCCCAAAATTTTTACCCCCATAATATTTTGAAATAACCAAATAAAAAGAAAAAAAAAATCCAAAATCTTGAGCCCTATCCTCCCTCAAACTCCTGCATCAAAATCTGGACTTTAACACGATCCCTGGTTGATTTGTATTTACATTCACCACGTTTCAGACAGTGCTTTGTAGAGAGTGGTTGGAAAGAGTGATTGCCAGACTGGCAGCATCAGCATCACTTAGGAACTTGTAAGAAATGCAAATGCTTGTCCCTACCCCAAACCTAATGAATCAGAAACTCTGAATTGTGGCTCAACAGTCCGTGTTTTAACAATTACCTCCAGATGATACTGTTGTACACTAAAGGTTGAACCACTGCCTCAGGCACCTCATGACGATGTTTCAGTCAAGGACAGACTGCACACACACTACGGTGGTCCCGTATGATTATAATACAGCTGAAACATTCGTATGGCATAGTGGCATCATAGTTACCATAAATTCATAGCACAATTTCTTTATTTTTTTTATAAATTTAATGTAGCCTACAGGTAGAGTGTTTATAAAGTCAATGGTAGCGTACGACAATGTGCTAGGCCTTCATATTCACTCACGACTCCCCGACTCACCCGGAACAATTTTAAGTCCTATAAGCTCCACTCGTTGTAAGTGCCCCATACAGATGTACTGTATTTTTTCATCTTTTATACTGAATTTTTGCTGTACCTTTTCTATGTTTAGGTACACGAATACTCACCATTGTGTTACAATGACCTAAAATATTCAGTATGGTAACATGCTGTACAGGTTTGTAGCCTACAAGCAACAGGCCTGGTATACTATACAGCCTAGATGTATAGGCTATACCATCTAGGTTTGTGTAAGTGCACTCTGTGATGTTTTCACAATGCTAAAATTACCTAAGGATGCATTTCTTAGACTATATCCCTGATGTTACAGGTTACATGACTGTATAGGAATCCCCTTGGTGCTTCCTTGGTGGTAATGCCAGGGTCTGATTAAAGCGTGGTGACTTTAAACTGAAGCTGAGTTTGAGAGCTACTCATAAGAGATAATTTCTGCCAAAATACATAACATTTATTCCAAATTATTCCACAACTTTGTCTTGGGGCAAGAGTAGAGAATTTTTTTAATACCAACAGTCAGTAGCTAATCATCAAGTATTGATTGAGTAGGTAATACGTGTCCTGTATATGTAATAACTACAACAGCCATGTCACCTTGTCACCTGCAGGGAGGAGGTACCTCAGATATTTAGGACTTTCTACATATTTACCATTCATGTGCATGGCTAGTTATTTACGTTTGAGTGAGAAATTCTATCATCCTTATATTTGAAAGGCTTGTTTTGACCTGTGGTGTAATTGATTTCTTTCAAAAGCTATGCATTTTGTAAGTGTGTCCTGCTGAGTTTAAAGAAAAATGCACATGGGAATCAAAATTGCCTAGGTAATTTCTACCTTATATATTGTTTCACACAGTGCTTTAGGGATATATAAACAAAAATATCAAAAACTAAGCTCTTATAGTTTTTTAATTGGAAATAAACATGCTTCCAGTTGCACACTTTCCCATATAGTTAGGCTGCTTGATGACACTCATCCTTCTGATATCTGCACTCAAAATCATAAATGGCATAGATGCCTTTGATGTAGGAAGAAGATAGCAGCATAAGTATTAAAAGCTAAAAAGAAGTAGTCTACAGTCTGTATTCATATTTTCATATATTTCTTATCTTTTCTGATATCTCAGAAAACAATCAGAAGAAAAGTCTATCTGTCCCCCTTTCCTGATAATTGAGAAAGCAAAGCAAAGCATTATTAACATTATGGAAATATTGTTATGAAGATACCTATGCTTTAAGAATGGAAGCTTTATAAAGAGCTGTTTTAGGAATAGCCTTCTCCTTGCTCCTCTCCTATCCTTTCCCTTGACTTGGGCTATTGGCATGTGTGATAGATACCTGGAGTGTAAAGTGTTTTCCGGAACTCTGCTTGATATGGACCAATGTCATATAACCAATATGAATCCTGCAGTGAGTGAATTGTTTGTCTGCAAAGATCTCTTCCTTTGTGGTTCCCGTTTCATTTTGGATTTCTGCTTGTGTTTGTTTAAAGGTACCACCACCTCTATGATTGTGTGTACATCTCATGGAGTCAGCTGTAGTCCAGTTGAAAGAAATAAGGTGCTCTCCCAATACTTTAGTAAAGATATGCATTTTTACAAATAGGACCAAGTGATTTTTATCTGCAAAATGGACATTCCTGGAAGCTATGATGATGCAGAAACCACACACACACAAAGCTTAGCTGATATGTGTTTGATTCAAATACATTAACTTTTATTTAACCCACACTAGATACAAATACTATATTGGATTTTATTCAGTTTTCTGTGTTCAATAACAGATTCAAAGTTAGACAAGAAGTTGGTCCAGCAATTGATCCAGTAATTGCTGGGATAATGCAGGAGAGTTAATATCAAAATTCTGACCCTGGCAGAACCATAAGGGATGAACAAGATAAAGGCATCCAAGGGGCACAAAGGTGAGCCTAGTACAAGATTCAGAAGCCTGAGGATGGAGAAAGATGGGCAGAATGAATGGACTGATTCTATGGCAAGTGACCAGCCTCAGAGACTGAGATTTTAATGCACTGCAAGAAGTATGGCTTTATACCTCATGTTCACAGGACTGAACTACCTGCTCCCAATTCTAACCTAAGACTTCTGAACACTAATAGCCAGGTTCCAACTATTACATAAGATGGATGCTCTGTTCCCTTAACACATCCTGAATCTTATTTCAGGTAACTATCTCAAAAATAAAAATCAGAAATTTTTCATTTGGCACTCCAAGACAGCTGGAAGCTGATAGTGGATCAGTATGTGTTTATTTGGAGTAGCACATTATGGAACTTCACAAAAAGGAAGATGCCCTATTTAGAATGAATGTAAGCAATTACCTCATAGACAATTATATTTAGTATTAAGGTCAGTATATTATCACATGCTATTAAATATAACATTAGATTTATACAGCTAGGTTTTAGAGTTAGAAAACATTTTGTGAAGTATAATTGGTGAAGAGCTGCTAAGACTGATATTTGCAAGAGGAGAAAGAATGTTTTGTGTTTGTAACATTAGAGACAAACATATAGTATTGATAGCAGCAAAAGAAAGCTTTTGCTATTTTGCCAGCCTCTTTTTTCACCTCTATCTTCCCTTTTCTAAGGAGGGAAATATAATCTGGCTGTTTAGACTTTAGAATATGGTTTTGTCAA
>RJWJ010029776.1:0-20371 GCA_004363605.1 Indri indri | reverse complement strand
GTGTGTTTTTAGATACAAGTATGTACATGAAAAGAAAAAGATGTCTATCACTTTTTAAAATCTATGTATTTCTGTGTTTGAAATTCTTCATTAAAGACATACTTATGTATTACTTGTGTTATTGGGCTGAAGCTCTGGGAAACACTAATTTCATCCCTCCATTATCCATTTATCCACCAACTCACCTGGTTGTTATTGAATACCTACCATGTATCTCACACTTGAAACAGGTAACATGATACATAATTCTTAAATTGCGGGGTACAGGACCCTGATTCTAATAGCCTACCGGATGTTTTTTTCCCCCTAAGAAAAGCCTGTGAGATAGCATAAGCACAAATTTGGAATCATTGACTGAAAATTCATGAGCTTTTCCCAAAGGCAAGCTGTATAATAAGTAAATTTTTTCTTTATTCATCCAACAGGGATATTTTGAAAGACTCCAGCTGAACTTAGACATGTTTACAACCTTAGATATATTATAGACCCAGGTTGGTTTGTTAATTAGTATCAGAAATGCTAATTAAAACCACTTCTATCACATATAATTCACACAAGGGGAAATAAATTGAGTAAATATATAGAAAAATGTTCTGTACAGTTCTATTAGTAAGTTGAAAATGAAATATAAAATAATACATTAAATTAGCTGACTTTTAAAAATATTTAAAATGGCTAGTACTATTGAGGATACCTTGAAATTACTGCCTTCATAAATTGCTGATGGCAATACAGATTAGTAAGAATTAGCAACATTCATCAAGAGTCACAAAATACCAGTCTCTCTGAAATAATAATCTTATGCTTGAGATTTACTTTTAGTAAATAACTGCAATGAAGAAAAATAATTCTTTGAGCAAAGCTTTCATTACTGCATTATTTATTACAATAAAACTTTGGAAATAACCTAAATATCCAAAATAAAGGGTAACAAGTGGACTATGGCATAACCATTCAATGGAACATTATACAACTATTTTAAATTATTTTATAAAGAGATTCTAATAGCATGAAAAAATGGGTGAAAAATCAGCGACTTTAAAAAATCTTCCTTCAACTGAAAATGTTATTTTTATAACTTAAAAAATTCAGTAAGTTTTATTTTTAAACTATGACGATGAAGCAATATAGGAATAAGAAAACAGTTTCTTATATAAGCTAAATTATAAAGGCAGGTGACAAAATTTTACCTGTGTTCACTTAAATTATAGCTATATAAAATACCTATTCAGATGGATAACTCTGAAAGAAAACATGGGCTATATATAGTTCATTAGGCTGGAAGAATTATGGTTGACTTTTCTTTCCTTTAAAAAAAATTTTTGGCCAGGCATCACGGCCTGCCTGTAGTCCCAGCTACTTGGGAGGCTGAAGCAGGAGGATCAATTGAGACTAGGAGTTTGAGGTTGTGGTGAGCTATGATGATGCCACTGCACTCCACCTGGGGAGAGAGAGCGAGACTCTGACTCCAAAAAAAAAAAATTCTTTTGACCAATGCAGAAAGAAACATGTAATAATGTGTTCTCAAAAAAAAAAAAAAAATGCTTTTTGCTCTCCTTGGTATTTTGTAAGTGGAATACAAAAAAAATCGGAGGATAAAAAAGTTTTGGTAACCTACCTGCTGCTCCTTTCTAAGGAACACTTCAATCTCCATATGAACCCGGTTCTCTTCTTCAGTTTTCATTCTTAGTTTCTGTAAGAACAACAATCAAATACTAGGAATTCTCCCTGACAGGGGTGGGAATCACAAGTTCTGGAGATTAGAGGTACAGCTTGGACAGCAGCACAGGTTTCCTATACCAGCTGGGATCCCAAGAATTCCACAGCATTGCTCTAGCGCTGTAATTCAGTTCAGTTCAACGCAATTTGTGTTCACAAACATTGTTAAGCCATGTGGCTGGCACTGTGCTAGATATGTGCGAGTACCCCCCGGCAAGAGGACCACAATCCGGTTACCTGGAAAGTGATTCCCATTTAAGGAGAGAAACAGTACTTCAAGTGCACAAGTTCCTTAGGCCTAGAAACGGAAATTCCAGAGTATAAGAAAAAAGAGTGTCATCATGGTCTCAAGCCACACCTGGGGAGTAATTGCCTGTTGTCCTTTTTTTGTTTTTGTTTTTTTACAGAGACAAGGGTCTCACTATGTTGCCCAGGTTGGCCTTGAACTCCTGGCCTCAAGCAATCCTCCTGCCTTGGCCTCAGCCTCTTAAGTATTATAGCTAGTACTACCGCGCCACCATGCCCAGCTTTGTCTGTTGTTCTTTTAGCTATTTAGCATTCCTCCTCCAATGGAAAGGAATACCATTTCTTTCTTTCTCCTGATATTTTTCACTGTGATATCTCATCTCTCTAAATTTAGGTTTGAATGAAGTTCAGCTTTCTAGATTTTGTACTTCTTACTGGTGGGCTAAAAGGTACCGGCTGGATGAAGTAAGCAGCAAGCAAAAAACTGCAGGTACTAAGTACCTGGTTTTGCCCTCTCCCTATAACTACTGAGAGAAATGGCATCATCCCAGCACTTTGGGAAGCCAAGGCAGGAGGATCGCCTGAGGCCAGAAGTTTGAGACTAGCCAGGGCAACATAGGGAGACCCTGTCTCTACCAAATAAAAAATTAATAAAAAAAATTTTAAAAATTAGCTGGGCATGGTGGTCTGTGCCTCTAGTGCCAGCTACTCAGGAGGCTGAGGCAGGAGGATCACTTGAGCCGAAGAGTTTGAGGTTGCAGTGAGCTATAATTACACCACTACACTCCAGTCCAGGCAACAGAGTGAGACCTTGTTTCAAAAAAATAGGAAGGAAGGAAGGGAGGGAGGGAAAAAAATGGCTAGTGGTTTTATAAAATAAGAATAAAATGACCAAGGGGAGAAAGTACAACCAATTTTCAAAGTCATTATAAGAGAAGCAAGAGATGTAGGATACAGCCCATCAGAATCTCTGCTTGCAAATATGCAAGTCTTCATTTAGGTTTTTCTTTTCAATCTCAAATGCGTGTAGGGGGTGGGGTGGTTACTGAAGAGAGAGTTGAAGGGAAATCTCCATCTCCGCCTCCTTAGTGAGCTGAGACAATACGGGGAGTGACAGCTCAAATGCCATCTACTTGGCTCTTTCCTAATGTAGCAGGGATTACCTCAATCTCCTCCAGCAAGAGTTCCTCTGTTTTGTTACATTTTTTCCGGGTCTGGGCAATCTGCAGCTCAGTATTTTTTTTCATATACTGATTCTCCAAGTTGGTTTTTGCCTTCGTCTCTTGCAATTGGTCTCTGAGGTGAGCAATACATTCATTCCGATTCTGTAGGAGACAGACTAGGTTTCTAAATTGAAAATACAGTCTACTTCCATTCAGTTTGGTCAGTGGCTTAGGCTTACCTTTTATATTTGTAAGTTAATAAAGAATGAAAATTATTTTTCTACTATCACACTAAGGGAAATTTAGACAATAATCATGAATACTATAAATGAAGATGAAAGATAACAAAGTAGTTCTCAAAATCATGACTGCGAGATTCTTTCATAGGCACACTACTTTCCACACAGATTTCCCATTAATATCTCATTTTGGTAGAAAGAACACTGGTCAAAAAGATCAAAAGAACTGACTTCCCATCCACACCTCTCACCAGCTGTGTGAACTTGGCCAAGTCAATTAAACTCTCCAAGTTTTACCTTCTATAACATAGAAAAAATAATATCTATCCTGCCTGAAATTTCTTAGACAGCAATTATAAGGATTTGCTGAGAATTCATGTGAAAACTCCTTGTAGGTTATCAAGTGTTTGGCAATTTTAAGGACTTAATATTTATGAAGAAAATTATGTATTCAGTACCAGGCATTGAGCTAGGCACTGGGTAAATAGTGGAGATCTAAACAGACCCAATCCCTGCCCTCATAAAGCTTACGGTCTAGTGGGAGAAACGTGGTTAAAAGGAAACAAACAAACATGTGTAAACTTTTTTAAATTGTGCAAAATGATAGGAAAGACGAGGACAACAGGTTATGGGAGAAAATAACAAGGGAGACCTACGTTAGATTGCACGGTCTGAGAAGGATTCTCCAAGAAAGCAATGTTTAATCTGATACCTGAAGGATCAGTAAGTCTATCACATGAAAAATGGGATCAAGAGGAATTCCAAAAACAGAAAAAGTATATGCCAAGTCCTGAGTTAGTCAAGACCTGGATTCATTCCAGGAACTGAAAGAAAACTCTGGCGGTTGTAGCCTAGTGAGGGCTGAGAGTGGGACAAGATGAGGGTGGAGAAGTAGGTAAGAACAAACCATGCAGGACCTCAGGGGTGCGAGTAAGAAGTTTGGATTTTATTACGAGTGCCAAAGGAATCCCTGGAAAGGTTTTAGTAAGAGATGTAACATTTGTTTGAAAAGAATCAAAGTGTGAGTAACTTCACAAAGAGGTGATCAGTGTTACCTGACAGCACAACAAGCAAATATACAACTAATAACAAAAATGCATGGCTTCAATCAGAGATCTATGTTTCCTTTTTTTTTTGAGACAGAGTCTCACTCTCTTGCCTGGGCTAGAGTGCCGTGGCATCAGCCTAGCTCACAGCAACCTCAACCTTCTGAGCTCAAGCGATCCCCCCGCCTCGGCCTCCCAGAGTGCCGGCCAGAGATCTATGTTTCTCTAAATACCATCCACCTTTAATCTTACCACATCAGCTGGGTGGAATTAGTTCTAAGTAACTATTGGAAGAAAAAACAAAGCAGAAATTAGTCAAAATAATCCATAATGAAAAATAAACATAGCTTAAAGCATCATAGGTCACAGTGTCTCATGCCTATAAACCCAGCACTTTGGGAGACCAAGACTGGAGGAACACTTGAGGCCAGGAGTCCAAGACCAGCCTGGGCAACAGAGAGAGGCCCGTCCCTACGAAAAAATAAAGTAAAAAAAAAAAAAAAAAAGATCCAGGCATGGTGGTGCACACATGTAGTCCCAGCTACCCAGGGGGCTGAGGTGGGACGATACTTGAGCCCAGGAGTTTGAGGTTGCTGTGAGCTAGGCTGACACCGTGGCACTCCAGCCTGGACAACAGAGTGAGACTCTGTCTCAAAAAATAAATAAATAAAATAAAATAAAAAATAAATTAAAAAAAGAAATGCAAAGTTAAAACTCTAGCAGTTTCTGCCTATGGTAAACAGAAGGTATTACATTATGTAACAGTTTATAAGTTCATACAACATCAGCTGTGCCAAGCCAAAGACATCTGGTTTTAATGCTGTTGCCATGGGCCTGGTTACTCTGCATTCTTTCATTTATTGATGTTTTGCACAGACATTGTTATGGCCCTCCATGGTGACAGTGTGGAAACATAAGAGGAAGATGTAAAATACTGACAGGCTAGTGACGGTAAAATCATAATCATAGCAAACTAATAAGTGAAGTGAAATGCTGTTCTATTTCCTCATCTCCCCAGTGTGCAACAGGAGTCAGCATACAAGCAGTGGGCTACAGGCCAAAGGTCTTGAGTTATATGAATTTCTTTTACGATTTTCACTAGGAAAAGAGTTGCCTTCACCACTACCTATAATCCTGGTTTTCCATGGTGTCTGGAGCTTTCCCCATGACCAAGGTCCATGAAGTGATCCATCATATTTGTGGGTTTTCAAGGCACATCGAACTTTACTTCCAAATCCCAAAACTGCCTTCAGAACTGGACTTCTGGACTTGTTATTTGAATTCGGAGAAGCATGATTTAGCAATAAAAAGAGGGAATCAACCAATTGTTAGTAAGTTAATAAGGCTCTAAAGGCTGCCACAATAGTGTGAGCCAAAGGCTGCCAATGGTAGTGTCCGTTTTCATAATTGAACACAAAGTAGAGAAGAGAGTTCCTGGAATTTTGGAAGCTACTATCTGAAGAAATTGGAACTTGCCCTACATCTCACGTTGCCCCTTTCACTGGACAGCAAAAGGGCAAATGGAGATGTAGTCTATTAAAGCGATAAAAGCCACAGAAAAAAAAATACAGTTCTGTATAATTAACGTTTATATTTGTCTGTCTGCCCATGACTTAGAATACTGGCTGATTCTGTAAGAGTCCATAGACTCTGAATAAACTCTGAGCTAAACAGTCTCCCATTCTGAGATGCAGATAAAACATAATCAATCCAAACTTCTAAAGTTTCAGGCTCCAGTTCCACCTACTGCTTTCATTTCCATTTGAACTGTTCTCTTTCCCAGGTCAATCACACCAATTCCTCTTAGCTTTCCTTCTGTAATAAAGTTTCCACACACCTCACTGTCTTGGCTGATCTCTTCTGAGTAAACTCCTTCTTAAATGTGATGCCCCAAACTGTATATATGTCTAACCACAACACAAGATAGGGGAGTATGTTCTCCCTGTTGTATAAACACTATTCGGTCCCACTAATTGCATAGTCAAAACAAAGAGGAAGCACTCCAAATGCTTTTCACAACATTTTATGTTAATAGGTTGTCATGATTGTTATTAAGACTCTAATGACAAGCCATTAGAAGAAACACTGTGAAAGGGAGACTCTAAGAAGTCTAGAGAAGACAGAAAGCCAGGTACTTTTCCAAATGCTGTTACGACAAAAACCAGTGGTAGGTTCCTAACCTCAGGTACTCATGTTAGAACCTGGCTGAGCCTCTAACGAAACTGTTAAAAACAAGTTAGGTCTTCACAATTCACAACTTAGAAGATCCTTCTAACCAAAATCAGAATTTTAGTTTCACCTTTTTATCTTGTTGGAGTCAGTTCAGTGTTCTATAATCACTATTCTGATTTCTATTCCTTGTCACATACCAGCTTTGAGTAGCTTGCAAATTTAGCAAGCATGCCTTTTATCTTCATTTAATTCTTTAACCCATTTTGGAGCCTAGAAATCATATTCATCTCAACCTATTCCCTTTGGTACCCATTCTACATCTGGCCAAAAAAAAAAAAAAAAAAGGGTTCATCAAAGAGTGAAAAAAGCTGAGGGGCTGAGTGAAGAAAAGAACTAGGTAACATGCAAAAGTTAATGACAGGGTAGCCAGAAATAAAACAAAGTATAGCTTGGAGGCTGGAGTAGTTCAGGCCCATTTTAAAATATCGTGGCAAGCTTCCTGAACAGCACTGAGCTTTCCGAAGTACAGTCAATGACCATATATGGCAATGGCAAGGCTGAAAGAACAACAAAAGGTGAAGAATTGGTAGTGCTGTATTTGGCTTAGGGACACCTAGTCTAGACATTCATGTGAATCCAGGTCTAAGGAATAAATTTTTACAATTAGCTCCTGCTAAGGAGGAGGTGCAACACGCTCTTCATCAAGCAGTAGAATACAAGTAGGGCACCCTAAGAGTCAAAGGGCAACAATTTGTATTCAAAATCACTGAGTACCATTGGGAAAATCCTTGTCACTATTGCAATAATATTGTAGGATTCCGGGACATCCATCTTCGTGATCTTTGGCTCCTTTTATAACCAGTCAAATGACTAGGATTGGCACCATATCTTTCATGGTCACTATATCCAGACCTCAACTACCATGGCAAAACGGAAGCAGGTGAAGAACTCTTCATTATGAGCCAACTTTCTCCCTGAAGACTAAGGCCTATAGCTTAGACAATAAATATATTCTCTATATATAAGAAAAAATCTCCTTTTCTCTCTCTCTTGGGAAATAACTCCTCCTTGGCTTCCTGTTGTGATATTATCTCCCCAACACTAAGTACCTCAGCAGCAGCTCCAGCATTGGAAAGATTTATCGTATATGCTGGAGGCAGTATGATGAGGTAAAGGCAACTGCTTTAAGAAACTCTGGGTCAGCATAAAGCCGTGGGTCTGGAGCAGAGTAGATGTAGCACTAACAAACAGAACAAAGATTACAAACTCAGAATTTCAACATGATCCCAAACCCTGACCTCCAACGACAAGATAGATTTCTTACATACTGGGCCTCCCCCACCTACGTGGCACCTGTTGATGATATTTGCCCGGACAAGCATGGCTCATAAGGCCCTCCATAATCTGCTCCCTGGCTCCCATGCTAGCTTCATCTCATGCTACTGTCTCCCTTTCTCTCCAAACTTTAGCAGCTCTACTGGTCTTCTTTCAGTCCCTTATATACCTCAAGCTGTTTCCTAATTGAATCTCCAGGAGTTCTGCTTTCACTATTGCAGATAAGCTCCTACCAGAATGACCCTCACACAGTAACTATAAACTCTGGACATAATACAAAAGGAAATTATATAAAAACATTGGAGAGTGTACAAAATCAGGCATCTAGAGGAGAGTAGACAACAACATGAGGTGAGTTTCTCAATTTCTATGACCTTTAGCAAACTACAGTCAACACTTGGCAGGGGGATCAGGGGGTACATGTAGAGCAGCTAAAACTTGGATTCAAAACCCTGTAGTCTTTTTAGACTGAAGAACCAGCAAAGAGATTCAGGGGCAATCACAGCCTTTGAAAAGTAAGGGAATAATACTGAAAAGAAGGAAATAATCCTGAACCAGAGACAGGAAACTCCAAATTCTGTGCATAAACTCTCTACAAATGTCTGGCTGACTCCTGAACCACACAGTGTCAGTGAGAATGCAGGAAGCTCTGCTAAGGATAAAAGAACTGAACTGATATTTGAGCTGCTACCCACTGCAGGTAAGAGAGAGGTTTTAGCTTGAATTTAACCAAGTTAAGTATCTGCTAAAACAAAAATGACAATATGCTTTGGGTGAGAATAGAGCAGAATATACAGCCTCTACAACATAACATTCACATTATCCAAACACATTCCAAAATTACTCCACATTGAAGAAGAAAACTGGACCATTCTCAATGTTGGAATTAGCAAACAAGGATTTTCTACAAAGCTCAATGAAGTAAAGAAAAAAATGTGCTCATAATAAATAAAAAGGTAGGAATCTCAGTACAGAAATAGAAACTATAAAGAAGAACTAAAAGCAAATTCTAAAACTGAAAAATACATTATTTAAAACAAAAAATGTATTTAGATAGGCTTAACAGCAGAGTGGAGATGACAGAGGAAAGATTCAATGAACTTCAAGACAGAGTAATAGAAATTATTCAATCTGATGAACAAAGTGAAAAAAAATTTTAATGAACAGAGGGACCTGCAGGTCAACATCAAAAGGTCCAAAATAGAGGTAACTGGAGTTCCAGTAGGAGAGGTAAGAGCAAATGGAGCTGAAAAATAAAGTGAAAAAATAGTGACTCACAGTCACAAAACACAAATACCATACGATTCCACTTATATTAGGTACCTAGAGTAGTCAAAATCATAGAGACAAAAAGCAGAATAGTGGTTGCCAGGGGCTGGAGGGAGAGGGAATGGAGGGGTCAATGGGTAGAGAGTTTCAGTTTTGCAAGATGGAAAGAGTTTTGGAGATGGATGGTGGTAATGATTGCACAACAATGTCGATATACTTAATACCACTAAATAACACTTAAAAATGATTAAGATGGTAAATTTTATATGTACTTTACCACGCAAAAAAAATGTTTAAGCATAATGACTGAGACTGGGTGTGGTAGCTTACACCTGTAATCTTAGCACTCTGGGAGGCTGAGGTGGGAGAATTGCTTGAGCTCAGGAATTTGAGACCAGCCTGAGCAAGAGTGAAACCTCATCTCTACTAAAAATAGAAAAATTAGCCAGGCATCATGGCCCATGCTTGTAGTCTCAGCTACTCAGGAGGCTGAGGCAAGAGGACCGCTTGAACCAGGAGTTTGAGATTGCCATGAACTATGATGATGCCACTGCACTCTAGCCTGGTGACAGAGGGAGACCCTGTCTCAAAAACAAACAAAAAACCACACACACACACACACATCATATACAGAGGAACAATGATTTGAATAACCACTATCTTTATAAGAAACTAATGGAGGCCAGGCATGGTGGCTCAGGGCTGTAATCCCAGCACTTTGGGAGGTTAAGGTGGGGAGATTACTTGAGACTAGGAGTCCCAGGTTATTGTGAGCTATGACTGAGCCACTGCACTTCAGCCTGGGTGACAAAGTGAGACTTTGTCTCTAAAAAATAAAATAAAATAAAATGTAATTTTGACCAAAGACAGTGGATATCCTTCAGCACTGAAAGGAAAAAATCTGTTGACCCAGAATTCTACACCCAGCGAAAATATTCTTCAAGGATGAAGGCAAGATAAAGACATTTCTAAGTAAAAGGAAATTAAGGGGACTTGTTAGGAGCAAATATGGACGGCAAGAAGTGTAAAGAAATTTCTTCAGACTGAAAGGAAATGATACCAGATGGAAATCTTTTGATAAATATCTAAGTAAATATAAGACTCTTATTTTCCTCTTAATTTTTAAAAACATAACCATTTAAAGCAAAAAAATGTATTTTTTGTCTTGTGGTGTTTACAATGTACAATAAATGTAATATATATAACAGCCATTAGATAAAGATCATGGCTGGGGGAAGGGGGAGAAATTAAACTATATGGGTCAAGGTTTTTACATTTTATGTGAAATGGCACAATATTAATGCCAAATAGATTGTGAAAAGAAATCTCTAAAGCAACCAATTGTTTAAAAAATGAAAATAGGTATAGATAAAAATCCAATAGATAAATTAAAATATAAATATTTTAAAAATCAAATAAACTAAAATAGGTCAGGAAAAGAAGAAAACCAGAGAGGACAAACAAAAAATAAACAATAAAATAAAAGATATGAATTGATAGTTTAAAAGTAAATGATACCACCTTACCCCTCTCAGAATGGCCATTAAAAAGTAAAAAAACAACAGATGTTGGCATGGATGCAGAGAAAAAGGAACACCTATACACTGTTGATGGGACTGCAAACTAGTACAACCCCTATGGAAAACAGTACAGAGATCCCCCAAAGAGCAAAAAGTAGACCTACCATTTGATCCAGCAATCCCACTACTGGGTATCTACCTAAAGGAAAATAAATCGTTTTATGAAAAAGACAGCTGGACTCAAATGTTTATCTCAGCTCAATTCACAATCACAAAGATATGGAATGAACCTAAGTGCCCATCACTTCATCAGTGGATAAAGAAAATGTGGTATATATATATATATATATATATATATATATATATATATATATACGCACCCACCATGGAGTACTGCTCAGACATAAAATGGAATGGAAGAAACTTGGATGGAACTGGAGACCATTATTCTAAGTGAAGTATCTCAGGAATGCAAAATAAGTGGGAGCTAAATGATGGGAACACACAGGCACAAAGAGACATGAAGGACATTAGAAACTAAAGAAGGGGGGAGAATGGGAGGTGGGGGGGGGGATAAAAACTTACCTATTGGACACAATGAACACTGTCCTGGTGACAGGCACACTGAAAGCCCTGACTTCAGAATTTATACAGCGTATCCATGTAACAAAAACATTTGTACCCTCTTAATATTTTGAAATACAAAAAGAGGCAAACAGTTAAAATTCCATACAAGATTTCATAAAAAGTTAAAATCTTATCTGAATAAGTCCCTTAATATTTTGAAACAAAAAAAAGTAAATGAGTAGAAAAAGATATGTCATGCAAACAGTAAGCATAAGAAGAAAGGAATGGCATATAAGATAGACTTTAAGACAAAGGGGATTATTATACATAAAGAGGAATGCTTTATTATGATAAGAGTCAATTCATCAGGCAGACATAATAATAAATTCTTTAAATATGTTTTTCTGTTCCCTGTGCCTAAATATTCTTCTCCTCTCCACCTGGCTAACTTGTAGATATCCTCTAAGCCTCAGCTTCCATATAATTTCTATAGTGTGACCTTCCCTCACTCACTAGCCTTAAAGCTCCTTCCTCTATACATCCATAACACCTTGTACTTTATTCTAACATACGACACACATGTAATTACTTTTTTCTAACTCTGTGTGTGTGAATACAGAACATATGTTACAAAAAGTGCACAAACACAGGTATATGTCTCATTTACAAAGTAACTCCCACTGAACAAAGTAATCCCAGAATAAGAAACAGAATCGACATGAGCCCCCCTGAACTCCCACATACCCTTTCTCAATCACTACCTTCCCCCTTCCAGAAGTATCTAGTGTCCTTAATTTTATGGTAATTTTCTTTATAGTTTACAATTTGAGCATTTATCCCTAAAACTATAGTTTAGTTTTTTGAACTTTCCAAAATTGGGACCATATTCAGTACGTTTTTTTGTGTGTCTAGACTATTTTGTTCCACATTCTGTTCAGGATGTGGTAATTTTAACTGAAGTATAGTATTCCATGGTATGTATATACCACAATGTATGATAACACCATTTTGGTTGTTTCCATTTATGAGCTACCAAAATAATGCTGTATTGATCATTTTTGTACATGATTCTTCATGCACACACATACACACATTGTATTGGGTTGAACTGCTGGGTAATAACGTATGCATATCTTTTAACTTTGATAATGTCAAATTTTTCCAGAGTGGTGGGACCAGTACAGAGTATTAGAATTCCCACTAGTCTATATTGTCACCATTTAGTATCATAAATTATCTATTCTAATGAGAATATAACTGTGTCACCTATGGTTTCAATTTGCAGTTTCCTGATGACAGTTTAGGTTGAACACACTTTCGCATGTTGATTAGCCAGCTGGACATCTTCTTTTTGAAGTGCTTGTTCACTCTCTTGCTCATTTTTCCATTAGGTATCTGTCTTTTTCTCATTAATTTGTCAAGTTCTCTACATATTCTGGATACAAGCCTTTGTTGGTTATATGTTGTAAATAGCTTCTCCCATGTTGTGGCTTGTCTTTTTCTTACTTAATGGTGTCGTTTGATGAACATAAGCTTTTAATTTTAATGTGGTCAAATTTATCAACCTCTTCCTCTGTAATCTGTACCATTTGTGGCCTGTGTAAGAAATCTTTCCCTACCCAAAGTCAAGATGATACTCTCCTATATTATCTAGAAATGTTATGCTTTAGCCTAAAATTTAGATCTACACTTATCCATTTAGATCTATACTCACATGGAAGTGATATTTTGTGTATGGTGTCAGGTCAGAGTTAAGTTTAATTTCTTTCCCTGTAGGTATCCAATTTCTTCAGCATCATTTATTAAAACTGCCTTCCACCACTGCACTGTGGTGCTATCCTCGTCACATATCTACAATGGTTCTCTTTATATTCTGTTCCATTGCTCAATTTGTCAATCCTTGCACCAGTATGCACTGTTTTAATTAGTGCAAATTGGTGCAGCTTTATAACAATTCTAACAATTCAAGAAAGCAAGTCCTTCTACCTTGTTCTTCAATACTGTCTTGACTATTTTTAGCCCTTAGCATTTCTGTACAAATTTTAGAATCAGTTTGTCAAGCTTCTCAAAAATAAATGAATAAACAAATAAAAATTCAATCAGAATTTTGACTGAGATTGAATTAATTTATAGACCAATTTTGGGGGAATTGACATCTCTACAATATTGAGTCTTCCAATCCATAAACACAGTATATCCCTCTACTTATTTAAGTATTATGTAATTTTTCAATACTGTTTTATAGTTTTCTGCAAAGAAGCCCTACATATTTTATCGTTATTATTGTTGCTGCTGCTGGATTCAATGCTGAGTATTTGATATTTTTGATGCTATTGTAAATAACAATTTTTTCAATTTTATTTTCGAAGTCTGTTGCTGATATATAAAAAAGATAAATAGATTTTTAAACACAGATCTTGATTCTTTTCTTTTCTTTTTTTTTTTGAGACAGAGTCTCACTCTGTCACCCAGGCTGGAGTACAGTGGCATCATCATAGCTCACTGTAACCTTAAACTCCTGGGTTCAAGTGATCCTCCTACCTTAGCCTCCCGAGTAGCTAGGACTACAGGCGGACGCCACCATGCCCAGCTACTTTTTTCTATTTTTAGTAGAGATGGGTCTGCCTCTTGCTCACGCTGGGCTTGCACTCCTGACCTCAAGGGATCTTCCTGCCTCAGCCGCCCAGAGTGCTAGGATTATAGGCATGAGCCACCACGCCCAGCCTTGGTTCTTTCTCTTTTTTCCCACTAGTTTCATGAAAATGCTGCTCCACTGTTATCTCACTTTGTATGCTTATGTTCAGGAGCCTGACGGCAACCTGATTTTTTTTCCTTTGTGACTTTTTTTTCTGCCTAGTATCTAAAGCAATTGTTCCTTCACATCTAAGTTACCACTGACCCTTTCACACACAAAAACCTGCCATCCTAATTGCTGGCATCCTTTTCTGACCCACAGGTCTCTAGTGTCCAGGTATTTCCTGTCTTCTTGTTTTCCAAACTTGACTTGACCACTGGTTTTTAGAATCTCTAGGAATTTAACTTGATTTCATACTCACAGCTGTTTTTTGTTCCAAAGTTTGCCTTGGATCTTCTAGTCCTAGTTTCTTAACTTATTCTTATTGCTGATGATCAAAATATCTGAGTGATATTCTGCTTTAGTTTTACTGTGACTGAATGTAATGGCTGAGATGTAATCCAAGAGAATAAGTTTCAGGATCAAGTGTTCATTGCTGTCTGGAAAATTCTATTATCAGCAGTGTTTGAGGAAAGAGAAAAAAAGATGGTCACGATGGTAGCATAGGAGGGTTAACCGGCAGAGTGCTAACTCTGAGGTTTCATTTGACACTGTTGGTTTAGAGGGCTTAAAAGGAGAATAATATAAATATCTTCTATTTTAAAAAGTAAGGATGTCAAGAGGAATTTTTTTTAATTAAAAAAAAATTTTTTTTTGAAATGGGTTCTCACTGGAGGGCTGCCCAGGCTGGAGTGCAGTGGCACAATCACAGCTCACTGCAACCTTGAACTCCTGGGCTTTAAGCAATCAAGAGGAATTTTTAAATTATGGGAGAGTTTTTCAAGGAAAAAAGCTAGAAAACCCCTGAAAAACTCTGTTCATTAGAAAGAAAACTTAAGCATGAACTAGTTTTGTGAAGCTTCCCAGAAGGGGTAAAATGGTTTTCAAAAAATGTAAGCTATAAGCAGAGGGCTAATACAGATAATGATGTCAAGAACAATACCAAAGGAACTTTGTAATTAGCAAATAAAAAATAAGAAGGGGTGTTAAGCAATTTGTTTGGAAGACTTAAAGATAATATCTTGAAAGAAAGACTAGTGACCTTTCAAAAAAATTCTTCCGAATATATTTAAAAAATATTCTTCTAATGTCTATGTATGGAATAATGAAGATTCCCTGCTCTGAAGCATAAAATTGTCCAAATAACTAATCGATGAAAAGCTGATATTAGGCCATACTTTGTAACTTTCTAAGCTGCTAACAGAAGAGCTGTTTAGTCATCCTAATAGAGCTAGCTTCTAACTGCTGAAGTTGTAGCCCAAACTTTGTTTTGCATATCGATTCCTTCAAACTTGAGATGTGTTTTCTGATAGAAGTAAATTAGATATGAGATTGGGTCCTAATGACCCACAAAAGCTCATTAAATCCACTTTGTACTTGAAATACAATAAAAATGGCATTATTAAACCTAACCACCATGTATAAGAAGGTTTGTAATGTGCTTAATGTTGTCTCTAGTAATATACTTTCCTATCTGGGATGTTAGAATACAAGAGACTGCCTGAGACAAGGTCTCCAGTAGGGAAGGAGTGGGTAGTGTGTGTGGGTGGGATGTAAGGATAAGAACAGGCTAAGAGCTCAGAGGGTGGGGTCTCCCAGAGCTCTACTGTGGACACACTTACACAACCCAGGTCAGCTCTCTAGTTAGTCTCTTTATATTTTTAACAGTATAGACACCCCAGAAGAAACAATAATCTTTCATACATAACTTTTCTCTGCTTGAAAAAGATGTCTTCTAAATAGCTGTTTTAGCTCAGTAACTTCTGGTGTTATGCAGGTAATTCTTACCTGTACTTCAAATTGCCATTCTTTTTTCATGTTAACTAGCTGTTTTTGAAGAGATTTTATCTTTTTTCTTCCATTTTCCTCCCTAAAAGAAATAAGAGTGATTTGTGTTTACAGCAGTGCTTCTCAAACCTTACTGTGTGTAAGGATCACCTACACATTAAAAAACAGATTCCTGGGCTCTACCACCAGGGAATCTGTTTTGGGAGGTTTGGGATAGGGCCCTGAAGTTTGCATTTCTAATAAGTTCCCAGGTGATATTAATAATGCTAGTCCATGGAACACATTTTCAGTAATACTTTTTAAAAGACTGTTTTAGTAAATTGGAGGAAGATGTAATTCTGGCCTATCAGTGTTGCATCTGAAATAGCTGTTGCTGAGAACAAGCGAAGAGGAGGCACACAAAGAGAAAAAAAGAATCCTTCCTATTTTGAGCACTTTAATTACACATTCTTACCTCATAATAACTTTATCAGGTAGTCTATCATTATCCCTATTTTACAGATGAGGAAAATGTGTTTTAGAGAGCTAAGGTAATTTGTTGTGGGCATAAGAATATGCCTCACAGACCTTCAACCATAGGAAGCATAATCAAACAAGGGTCCCAGCTTCCAGGCTCTGAGATCCTTCACTGTGTGTGTTCTGAGGCCACACTTCCCATCGATTGCTCCTACCCAGTTACTGAGTGTGGCAGAGATACTAGGGCAGGCCCTTCTGTGAGAGTCAGGACTTCTTTGATGGTTGACTTTGGCTTCCCAATGACCTTGACAAATCATCCTTAGACTGCACAGCAGTCTCTTCCACCCAACCTTCCCTCTCCTTGGGTCGGTCTTGCATTAGGTCTGAAGTTTCCCTCCACATTTTCTCTAAAACAAGTGTTTCCCCTGATAAAATCTTTGCATGAATAATCCCATCTTGGCATCTATGTCTCAGAAGACAAACAGTAAATGGCAGAATGGGGTTCAAACTCAGTACTGTCTGAGAACTTAACTACTTTATGTTACTATTCCTCAGAGAAACAGAGAATTCTGCTTCTCTCCAGCAATCCCATCATTTATTTGTTTATTCATTAATTAATTCATTCATTTATTTAGCTATTTATTTTTTGAGACAAGGTCTCCCTCTCTATTGCCCAGGCTAGAGTGCAGTGGTGTCATCATAGCTCACTGCAGCTTCGAACTCCTGGGCTCAAGTGATCCTCCCGCCTAGGCCTCCTGAAGTGCTAGGATTACAGGAATGAACCACTATGCCTTGTCCAGCAAACCCATTATTTAGGTTTAAAACAAACAAACAAAAAGTAAAATAACACAAGAATAAACAAAAGAATCACCAAAAAACTTTACCACTAAACTGTATCTAGGTAAGGATTTTTACTCAGGAATTTTTAGAAAGTATGTACTTAATTAGAATCTTCAGATTGTCATTGCCAAAACAAATTATAGATTATGTATCACCCATTTACAGATCGCAAGAAACAGATAAGAAGGATGTAGAACAAATACTTCTCTCTACCATTAAATTCAGTATCCCAAGGACAGGTTCATTTTAACAAACAAATGATATTTATATGAGATTATAAAAGTAACATATGCCCATTTTAGAAAACCTAGCAAATGCAAAAAGAGTATGAAGAAAAATAAAAATCACCCATAATCCTAATACTGAAAGTTTGGCACTTGTCCCCAAGGCTGCATCAGAAGAACTAGGACAAGTGGTTTGAGGAGAAGCAAAGAGGAGTTTATTAATTTACCAGCAAATGAGGAGGCTGGCGGACTCCCATCTCAAAGTACCAGCATCCTGCTTCTGAGCAGACATACAGAGTTTTTAAAGGTTCTGATCAATCCCATCTTCGGCTAAGACAATCTCATGACCTCCGCCTGGATTAATACCATTTTCTGTGGCACAAAGAACAAAGGATACTCCCCTACCCCTCCTGACCACTGGCCTAAGGCAAGGATGCAGGTCCTAGTTCTCCAAAAGGAGTGGGGGATGTTTTAGAGAGGTAGAAAACATTTTTGCCATTTTTTCAAGCCATTTCGTCTGTTACATATTCCCCCCAGTCAATATTACCCTTTTGTATCTATGGGAGGAGGGGTCACTACTATATCACAATCCCACTATCTAGAGTTAACCATGGTTGAAATGTATTATATTTACTTCCGATCAATACATACTATGATTTTTCTTTTACAAAACTGGAATTATATCATATATATAATTTTTACCCTAATTTTTTCAGTTAACATAATTATGCACACTTTCTCTTTTCATTTAGCAGTTGAATACATGCAGGTATTTCTGTTCCTTCTTGAAATAATAATGAAATAATATGAAAGGAGTAATAAAAGGTATAAACCTACAAAGTCAAAGAGATTGGGGAAAGAAGCAATGCGGATGAGAGAAGTCAACAAAATTAAAGAAGATATAAAGCAGAAAAGAGAAAAATGGAACTAAATGTATACAGAATGAGAAGCCAAGAAGAAGAAAATTGAATCAAACTGTAGACCCAAGAAAAGCTCAGCACATGGAGGCCCCAGGCGTGTTTGAAGGCAGAAGTGTGGTATGGAGCTAAATAGAAGTGGCTTGGTTGAAAGTATGACAAAGGAGCAATATGACCTTTTAAGTCCCTTCCCTAACCCTTGTGGTCTGGAAACTGCCTTTCCTCATCTTGGGAGATTTGGGGTTTTGTTAGTTTTGCCTATGTTTCCTGGAATGGTTGAACAATGTTATTTGGACTTGGAGATACTAGATACAGCAGAAGGTGGAGATAAAAGGCCATGCTAAAAACGGATACTGAATAAAATTCTGTTTACCGAATGGTGAGTGTCCCTAATCTCTTTCCCTTGGCTAGCTCACAATACATGAGTAATCAGAGAATAACTACAGAGAATAACCATTATTTCTTAACTTCTTGACCCATCCCAGCTGAAGATTGTTATATTCTCCTCTGAGAATTCTGACTAAACCAAAGGAAAAGATCTATAGATCTGCCCAGCCATTCTACAGTGAAGCACTATCCACATGTACAGAGCACCAACAGCTTCTCAGTGCTTCACCCTTAAATACAAATGGACAACCAAAGATAACCAAACATTTATAGAATTCCTCTAACATTAAAAACAGAAACTAAAACAAACTGGGGGGAAAAAGTAACTCAGAGAAAAGAGAGACAATACAAGGAACAGAAGATAACTTAAAAAAATATGACAACTATAATTAATGTTCTCAGAGACATATGAGAAAATATTATATCCATGAAACAAGAAAAGGATGCTACAAAAGATGAAAAACTCAGAGAAGAAAGAGCTCTTGGAAATAAATGTTAGCATAAAATTTTTAAAAATTAAAATTGGGTTGGAAGATAAAGTTAAGGAAATCTCTCTAAGAACAGAATAAAAACAATGCAAATGGTAAATGAACAAGAAAGTATAAGAAAAATTTAGGATCAATCACCACAGGTTCAACATCTAAAAGGAGTTCCAGAAAGAACAAACAGAAATGAAGGGATAAAATTATCAAAGAAATAATACAGGAAAATTATCAAAGAAACGATACAGAAAAACTGAAGAACAGGACCTTCTAGACTGCAAAGACCCACCAATTACCCGACACTTTAAGTATAAAAAGACTTACCCAAAGGCATATTATAAAATTTCTGAAACTAGGGATAAAGAGAAGATCCTAAAAGATTCCAAAAGGGGCAAAAAAAATAGATCACAGGTAAAGACACAGGAATTAGAATCAGACTTCTCAGTGGCAACATTAGAAAGTAGAAGTTAGTGTGGGTATTGCCTTCAAGATGATTTTTAATACACAAATCTGTACCCAAACCACTAACAAAGTGTAAGGACAGAAAAAGACATTTTCAGAAGTAGATTGGTTGTTTCAGTTACTTTCTTTATAGGGTTAAAGCAGCAGGAGCTTTCTTACCATGCCAGCTCAGGTTGACTAGGACCCTTCTGATTTGCTTACTGTGAATTTCCTGTTTTCTGGAAAACTGCCTTGTTTTAAAGTTCTGTTTGATTATGTGGCAACTAGCAGAAGTGACTACATTCTGTTTTGGTCTAGTCTGTTGAGACCTAGTACAGGAGCTCAGTCCACAACAAGAATTTCCCATAAATTTTATTTAACAGTATCTACATCATGTTCAGCTACTGTCACAAGACAGAAATAGATATTGTCACGGCATGGGAATAGTCCTGATGTGGCTTGCACATTATTAGAGGCCAATGACAGAAGTGATCTGTGGTCTGCAGCTGAGTTCCTATAAGAAGCTTTGAAGCCATAGCTTCAGCAAGCAGAGGCTGTTATGGCTCCTTTGGCATGCCTCGCTGAGTGAGAGGCTGAGTGACCATGATGAAATTTATACCAGATGAATCTTGGCCCTTTGACAAAAATCTCAAAAGGCCTCAATCCCTGGTAAATTCCCACATAACTTTCTTTTGCTGTGAGAAACAAAGTGGCCTGTCTCCCCTGAATGACATTGAAGAGGGATACATATTAAAAGAATAAGTAA